>JAQGCH010000553.1:0-21926 GCA_034699485.1 Nanhermannia elegantula | reverse complement strand
TCTATGTTACAATGTTTGGATTATAGCAAACCCGATTTCAGCAAAACCATAACTTGGAATTGGATTCTCTGAGTAAACAGAGCAGTGACAGTATTTCGATTTTAGCATTACTATGGTTTCAGAATTAATTTACGTCAAAGATTCAGAAAAATTTATATTTTACACTTAAATTTTAAGTCTTAATTTAAGTCTAAATTTTTTTTAAAGCAAACATTAATTATAATAGTGCAAAAAAATATCAGCGTATACTAAATTTTTTGGAGGGGATGTTTTTTAACCCATAATTTGATTTTAGCGAAAACTTTTCTGTGCACTGACGAGTTGCTAAAATGAGTGAATACTGTATTAGTAATAGTGAAGGATAGGTTTTTCACGCATTTAAAATTTTTTAAAATCTATTATTTACGATAATATTTAGTCTTTAATTTGAATACAAAGCAATAATAAACTGAATCAACAAAAAGCTCTTTCACCGCAACACAAATAATTTAGATTTTGATTAAAGAACACTTTTCATAAGAAAAGAAAGAAATTAACTATAGTTTTAAAACCAATTTATTACTAAAAACTTGATTAACTTAAACTTCATTTATTCAAATACATGTATAATCATATTTCTAATAGAATTCAAAGAAGAGAAACATTGATAATTGAGATTATGAAACATTTATTCAATTAAAAAGTATAATACACAATAGTGTAATTAAATTTATATACAATATATATTATATAGAGTCTATAGCAGCAGTTTTTAATCTCGTGTTACGCGTATCAGTATATGGTGCACAATGAACTATCAAGTGGTACTTTCAATTTTTTGAGAAAATTTAATTTAAATTTAATTAATTTACTATTTGAATTACAACTGTTTTGATTAGATTAACTTTAGGAAAAATATTGGCTGTTATTTTGAAGCATTTGCTTTGTTGTCTTACAATTCTCTTAAAGAATCAAAATAAAGCTTTTTAAAGTTTTTCAACAAAAGCTTTGATAAAAATTATGACATTTCAATCAATTTATCATTAAGTTTATAATAAACAGGTGAAAAAAATTAACGGTGATATACATCCATTTCGTTCACAAGTTCACAAGAAATGGTACGCAATATTAATAATTTGAGTGGTACCAGATTTGAAAAATGTTGAAAACCGCTGCCCTATAATGTGAAAAGGATTGCAGCAGTAAGTGGTGCACACACTCGGCTCTAATGCTTACATCGGAAGAATTTTGGTACTGAAAGCTCACATTCAGTCAATTTATAAGTAATGTAATGGTATTGTCATAAAAATTATAATTTTGATGAATTTCCTATCATTCATGCATTATTGCACTAATGCATACATCCATTTTTTCATAGGTTTTATTTTAGAGTTTTAAGCAAATAATTAATAATATAATTCATCATTATTTTCCTCAAAAGCTGAATAATCACTGAGAATTGAAAGCGAATCAGATTTATTTAATTCATTGCATCAAATTTCTCCATTTGAGACATACTTTAATTAACTATTTATATCAATTTAGTTTTTGTTTACTTTAAATTTTTGTCCACAGAATGTCTTTTTTCATTAAATTCTGGGGGTTTAGAATTTTTTTTGCTGTTATTTGTATTAATTATTAGTAGTGGTGAACAGAATGTGTTGGATTATGGCTTAAAGTCATAGATGATGTTGACTTTAGTTATATTTTTTGATGGCAAGCATTATGTATAGTGTATGTCATTGGGTGTAATGATATGTGGTTGGCATCAAAAGAGTTGATTCTGCGATGTTTTATGTGTTCAATCAAAAAAATCGATTTATACAGACAACTGTTTATAAGTTTAGTAAATTGCAGTAATCAATACTGCTATCAATTCTTTTTTATTACTCAAATTCATTGAAACTCAAGATTTGGAAGCAAACATTTCAATCAATATATTAAAAATCATTAGAGTTTACTTTTAAACCAATATTTCACATGAGTTATGGTTTCTCAACATTGAAACTTTAACTAACAATATATCATCAAATGCTTATTTTTCATGCTCTCTCTCTCTCTCCCTCCGATATTTTTAGAAAAATGGTTTCTATCTTATCAGTGAATTCATTTTACAATCAATTTCTTGTATCATTTTGATTATCTATAGGTCCTATAGGTCTTCAAATAGATTTAAAATTAATCAATTCTAATACACTATAAAACCAATAAATGTGAGCAAAGGTTAAATGATGTAATGTTTTAATTAAATGAAAGCTAAATCGTAAATACATATAGTTTTGAGTGTTCAGAAAAAATACATTATTTACTTTAATTTACAATATTTGAAATTAGAGCCCGTAAATGGACTTTCATTTACTCAATAAAAGTCTTAAATGAAAGACAAAACTGTAATTTCGTGTTTTAATGCTATTTCACACTCCGATTACAAATTGAGTACATTGAGGAATGAGTTGCACGTAAAAAAGGATTAATGAGCTCTTATCTAACTTTAAATGGTAGGCATTATTATTAATTATTAGGATTTCTCAGTAATGATCGAAAATATAATTATACAAAAGTTTGCAATAATTATTATTTTAAAAATAGGTTTAATTCCAAAGTAAATCTAAATAAAAATGTTTAATTATCACTAAACAGAAGCCAAGAAAGGGTTTAAACCTTTATCTGACCTTAACTTTTAAAGTACATCCCAATAGTGCGGAAAACCTGCTTAATAAGAATCCGATTACAGGCTCTATTACAAGGCTATAATAGCTATACATTTACATTTACCGATAGTAACATGGATTACAATAACAAATTGAATAAGTTTTCACTTACATAACCAACTTTTTGACTGATACGAAACAATTGTCTCATAACAACAAATAGAATTGAATCCATTGATTTTGTTGTAAACGTCCATTCGATTACGTCGATTACGACCTTAACTTTTGACCAAACATTACCGCAGAAATGAAAACATTTTTTCAGTAAAGTTAAATTCGCTAAAACTTTCCAAATGTTCATTGAAAACATTGAATATAGAGTTAATTTGTTAGAATCAGATCTCACTTAATGACATAGGAATGTGTGGTATTCTTGTCTGGCATGGGCTCCAAGTGATGCATTGGAAACACTTGAATGAAATCATTTTGGAATTCAGCCTCAACTGAACCCATTGGTGGCGGACTAGAAGACATAAGGTGTGGAGTGAGACCACTGGTGGCCGCAAGACTTGTCACAGTAGAGGCGAGTGGTCTCTGTTTCCAGTGTTGAAAGCGAATTATGCCAATAAAACATCCAATTAATAAAATTAATAACATTATGCATACGATAGCAAATGTGCCGATCCATGAGTTACCTATTGATACAAATTCGCCACAAACCGGTTGATTAACAAGCTTTTGGCCATTTATATAAATGGTTTCTTCTTTGTCTTCCTGATGATAGCCTTCTTTGCATTTGCAATAAAAGGTTGAACTGTTTTTGAATGAGCCGACGCCTTGATCGACATAAAAGCATTCTGTGTTAGTGACCACACACTGATCATGACTATAACAGCGCTCATCCAATTTGGCCACTGGAAGGCATGTAGGAATTGACCCCGTAATGAGTGTCTTATTTATTAAAGTACTGATGGGCATGAAATCACTTTTACATTTACATTTGTGCTCTTTTGAATCGCAATATAAGTTCGCTGATTTACATTCACTTGTCGAAGAACAAGAGCTCTGTTTAGCCGATTCACGCTTTACACCTGTCAAAGTAGTATTAGAATAAGTGTTGGCATCATTTGTATGCCTTCTCAACGGTAAAGTCTTGACAGTTGTTTCAATAGCTATTTGATTATTGGAAGAAAATGACAGTGAAAGGCATGAAAATAGTATTATAGTTATCACAAAACACTGATAAGACTGTAATATAATAACCATTATATGATATATCGATCAAATATGCCCAACAGTTAAATGGATTTCATAATTTTATAGCCACCATATTGTTAATGATAATGCTCTGCTGCAGTTGAAGTTAAATGATGGCAAGTATTGAACAACACATGTTATAGTCATTCTCAACAGCTCTTCAATACAAGTCAAGCCCTGAAAGTGCATCCATGAGTGCAACAGTTACTCCACTCTTAAAATTGCATTAAAAATAGTTTATTGATTGGCCTACTTTGACAACAGCTCTGTTTCATTAAAGTTTCATGTATGGAAGTATTCTTATATACAGTACTGCACTATAAATCTCATGCATTCCGTTGAGATTTACATTACTGGTGAGCACTACTTGTAATACTTGCAACAAAACTACTGGTATATTAAGCACATTATACTCTTTTATTCTCTTTTTTATCAGTCTTCACGTTACTGTTGAATCAATTTTAGAAAAAGAAACAAAGCTATGCAGACATACACAAAAACTATGCTAATTATGTAGAAGACATCATTTTATTCTCAGCTTTGGGAGCACTACAATTCAAATGCTAATCTATTCAACATTTAATGCGAATCACATTCACTCTTACACCAGTCCTACACTAGTTATCAACTTTGACAAAAGCTTTGCAATAACTTTCTAAAAGAATAATCATTTTATTGTTTAAAAAATTTTTCTAAAAATGCTTTCAATTGTCAAAAGTAAGTTTAATAAAACTCTAAATCTTCTCTCAATTTTTATAATTAATTTTTTGTGAAAAGATGACAACTGGACTATAAATCAAACTTCTTTTTACACTAAGGGATTATAGCATTACTGCTAATAAGATCTTATTGTAAATATATTTAAGCCTTATTTTAAGGCATAAAAAATAAAGTAAAGATCGATAACTTTGAACTAATTGACAGCTCAACTCTGGCTCAGTTCTCGTTCAGAAGAGAAGTTAAGAATTATTGTAAACAATTCTCTTGTATTGACCTTTGATTGCGCAAAATTTTGATTAAAATAAAACTAAACCATTGGCGGGAAATGATTACTAAAATTCATTTTATTCCATGGATTCCATTATAAAACTATTGTTCAAAAATCATTATCTAATAAACAATAATAAATATCTGAAAATTGATATAAGATTTGTTACTTACTCACTATTATGAGGCACTAATCAAAACCCTGGGCCACGACTTTCCCTTCTAATAAAGATTATGTGCTCTTCTGATGAATGACTTGAGACAATCAATTATACAATAAACGTCTTTTTTATTTAAAAGTACATCAATTCTTAAAAATACAATTAATAACAATTTATAAGACTTTTGACTGTGTATTAAAAAATTTATTTTTGAAAAAAAGTTTATTTAATTTGATCAAAAGTGTCAAATGAAGAAAATTAAGTCTGAGAAGAAAGTGAGTCATATTTAAGGCTAATCTGAGAAATTGATTTATTAATATCATTGCTATTCTGAGCGACAAACTCTTTGATTTTCTCCTTAATATCTTGAGAGCATTTCATGAACGGCAACATTGAATCGCTTGCAATGAAAGCAATTACCACTGGAGGCAAACCTAATAACTCTATTATAACAGATTCATCATTGAAATAGTCGGTATATATAGTCGATAATAGGATTACTAATGAAGCCAAACGCTGAGCAAAGTTTTGGTCAACTGTTTTCATTTGTTGGAATAAACAAATCAAAGCATTGCAATCGATTAAACCTATACCACATCGGGGTATCATTTCATCTCTTAATTCTTTTAACAACATCTCGTCGATTACTTCTTGATTGGCATCAAATAATTCTTCGATTATGTCCACTGATTGCTGACAAGTCACTGATTTTGACTCAAACACATCTCTTAAACAATCCATTTTGTTCGAAAAGCTTTTGAGTAAATGATGAAAATTTTTAAAAACCTGATCGATATTATCGATGTTTGAGAATAGTTGACAAAGACTTTCAAAAGTGAAATTGGTTTCGCTTTTAATAAACCATTTTCTGAATTTATTGCTTTCTATCAATGATATGAAATTCAAGAAAAGATATCTTAACTTCTTTTGATTGTGGAATAACTGTGCGATCGCTTTAACGGCTTCGTTATCACAAAAACAAACCAATTTCAAGAGATTATTCATTTTTGTTAAGTTGTCAGCACTCGTGTCAATCAAATTGTTGCAAAATATCATTTCAGTTAAAGCTCTATAGAAGTGAATATAATTAATACAAATATAGAATTATGAATAACATTAAAGTTAATGAAAACAAATTATTGACTTATTATTACTTTTCCTCTGAGAAGTCATCGATCAGGCAATACCTGCGCAGACAACCGGACGGCAACTTATAGAAGAGGGACTGTTCTGTCTTTGGATACTTTCTGATAATGGTATGGAAAACATTCGAACAACAGATGAGAACTCGTTTCCTCACATCGAGAACAGAGTCACCGATTCTGCCGATCATGTGTTTCATCAGGTTTTGGTCCAAAATATTGTTCGCTCTTCTGATGGAATTGTTGTCGACCGCATCGGCCGTATCGCTGCGTATCAGTGGTTCTGTGTCTCGAAATCTTTTGGTTAACTTTATCTGAAGATTGGATACGATTTGTTCATCAAATTGTGTCTCAAGTAATACTTCAGCCGTTTGTACGCAAACTATTCTTATTTCTGACTCAATATCAGTGAAACGACTCAGAAATGAATCCCAAATACAAACCGAGTTCTCGGTTAACAATTCTCTGCAGATATTAATTGTCGGAAAATCTTTTTTGAGACTAAACAGCGACCGAAGTATTAAAACCATTCGATATCTCTTTTTCGGGTCTGTGTCTGACAATTGAATGGCGAAAATCCACGGATACTCACGAGTCATGTTTACGAAGAATGAGGCGACAGAGTTGGGGTCACTGAAGACCAACTCTTCTTCCGGTTTGTATTTTATGAAACACGATATGATGGCATTCAATACGAACTCTATCGCACTCTCCCTTTCATTGCTTATTAATAGTGACGCAAACTTTCGATAAACCAATGGTTTTGTCTTTCATTTACAGTTATATTAATTAATCCATTCATTCATATATCCATTCATTTTAATTAATACTTACTTTTCGATTAAATATCATTTCATTTATCATTGAATGCAATGAATAGAAGAATTGTTGATTCGATTCCTTTGTATTCAACTCTTTTCTCTTCTTATTAGACATTATTTCAATTCAAATACATTTCTATTTAACAAACATTTCAAATAATTATATATTTTATTAATTGTGAAAATTGTTTGTATTATAACTTACTATGACTTAAAATGAATTAAAATTATATAATTTATAAGATTTAGAACCAAATGAATGACTCAAACACTCAAAGATTGAATGACTAACTGATTGGCGCAAAAAAAGGATTTTGTAATAAAATGATTGAAAGAATTGAAACACTTTTGTTCTGTAAAAGCTATAAAAGCAAAAAAGTGATTCATTTGTAAAAAGTTGAGAGATATGTCCCACATGTGTCTCAATGTCTCTTCACTTACATTTATATTAAATTAGTTTTAAATAAATGTAAAATACTTCTGATTAGCGATTGTTTTATTTGATTTTAATAAAAATGCATTCAATTTGACGAATAATTGCTATTATTATAGGATTTTATGAATTTGTGAGACAATTAATGAAAGGCTTTAAAAGTTAGAGTGAATGAAAGGCTTAAATAAAACTAAAGTTGGTTTGAGTTGAGAAAACTGAAACTGAAAGAGAAACACACATTATCTTAGATGTAGTTTTTAGTACATATACCTTATATATTATTCTAAGGGATTATGATTTATAATTTTAATCGATTAAAAAGCACTTCATTTAAATAAATCGTTAAGTAAAATATTAGACTAAACATAAATAGCCCCAGTGACCCCTTTCCATAGAAGCTAATGTTAATTTTTATCATCTCATGGCCCCCAAGGGGGCCACTGGCTCTCAGTTTGAAAAGCGTTGTTGTACAGTATGTAAAATCTGAATTTTTTCTGGTAGAATACTAAAGACGCTATTATCGAAAAAAATCTTTATAAACCCTCAAATTTATGATATTTCAACTGAAATAAGGCTAATTTTCGGTTATTGGGCGTGATATCACTCTCTGCGCCGAATGAAAATCTTATGATTCGGCTTTTTTCGGCTCAAGCCGAACACCATTATCGGCTAACTATATCGGGAGTAAATCTATAACATTAGAAGGTATAGTGAATCAAACTAGTTGTCTAAAACTGTTCACTATGGCGAGAGATTCACTATAAAAAGAGTACAGTTACAGTATTAATACAAATATTTTAATATATCATTACACTCATTAGGAATAATCTTTGAACAATAAATGAAAATATTTTATGAAATATTTGGTAAAGCTCTGAGCTTATAAGTAAAAGCTCAGCTCAAATGTCGAGTTTCGAGGTGCTGAGGTTCAATCTCAAATTTTTGCCAAAATGTCTATCTATAATTGTTAGTGTCGTTGACTGAACACAATTCACACCTAACATAACATCTTCTTCAGCCAACTCCTTTTCAGGAGATCTCATTTTGCCCGGAATTAGAGTCAGTTTTTTAAGATGTCGTTTGTTCGAAAACAAAAGAAGTGTGGCCGGCACAATACCGTCAAAGACGTGCAGTGTCCAGGGTTGGAACTGATGACTCTTCGATCAGAAGTCCGGCACCTTTCCACTGAGCTATCCTGACTACCTACACAATTCGAATTTTCTGCTTTATATGGTCGAATAGACGATTTTCTCTTTCCTGCATAGCATATATGTATTACACTAATACCTAACACTTCATAAAGTTAAGTTTAGATTAGGTTTTAGTGTAATATAAAATGTAAATATAAAATGTATTTCCTATTCTTAATATAGTTATGCTTTAGTTATTAAAAACAAAAAATAATTTTAAATAATACGTTATTTGACCTGAAGCGGTTAGGTTCAGCTCGTAGATGGCCAAGGTGTCATCCCTAAATTACGTTACGCCAAATTTGCATTTTCTTGACACATACCCTCCCTATGTGACGTTTTAGTTACATTCTTCAATTAGACCCACCCTCCCCCATGCCGTAACGTTACGTTAAGAAATTTTAAAAGTTAAGTTAGCATAGTTAATATAGTATTATAGCTATTGAATTCTATTTATTTATAAATTTTAAGTAGATGTAAGCTACATCATATAACGGCTCTCGGAAAAGATGTCCATGTGAAGCACTCGGACACCGAGTGATTACCTGAGACCTAAGTACTAATTTCATTATTTAAAGGAATTTTTATTACATAAAATTAGCTTATTTAAGCAAATAGTATTGATGGTGCAATTCTTTGTCAAAACTCTTTATAACTAAATATTCTTTGTAATTGAAATTCTTTTAAAACACAATAATATGTTTGTTTATTATAAAAATATTTAATTTAGCTTAAAACATGCTCTTGGAAAAGTAATTTGCAATCTGATACCTGTCAATACCTACCAATAGGGTAGTGGATTAATCTAATAATCCATAATAAATATATCTCCCTTCAAGCAAAAAAATAATAATAAAAAAACGTTTTCTTCAGCCAACTCCCTAATGAGAAGAGATCTCACCGAAGCCCCTGTTAAACCAGTGAGATTTTTACAGAGATAACCCCGTGTATGCGTCGGCGAACGAGTCGAGCCATAGGAATGTTGAAAAAACGCTGAATATGTGGCCAACATATAGCAGAGAAAACTGGAGCGCCTGGAGTTCGAACTCAGATCTTTCGATCGAGAGTCGAAGGGTTCATTGCGCCAGTTCCCCTCCCATAATAATAATAGTTGCCTATAATCATATGGTCTCTGGAAGAATAGTGTTTAACGCTATAATAGTTAAACGAATACTAAAAGAGTTTCAATGAAGTATAAAAAAAATTGAAAAAAAATTAAAAGTGACAGTAGAGTTAATACTCTTAATCAGAAAAAATTTATTGCTCAATAAAAGTAAGCTTAAGTCAAGTTTATAAGGACTCGAATTGAATTTCTTACAAATTTATTACACTTGAAGCTCAAAAGTATTGATAATTTGCATTCAATCGATAGAAACACTTGTATTACGAATGTTTGTGTTAGCACTTAATCAAAAAGTAGTATTGATTCATAATAAAACATGAATCGATACTGAATCTGAAGTAAAAGTATGTGATAACCAGTTTTGTTCCAATGGATATCAAGAGTTTCAAGAATACAAACGCAATCAATTCTTGAAACCAGAAAATTAAGAATATCTGACGCCTTTATTATTATTCAATAAAATTGAAAATTAACCAAAAACTCAAAAATAACTGCTATGTTGTGATTCTCGTCTCTTCGATAATTAGTTTGATCGATATTTCTTAGTCAATGGAATAGAAGTTTGAAAAGAAAAATAAATTTTAGTTATCAATACTCTAAGCAAAAGCAGTTATTATTAATTAAATTCTTTTCTATTCTTTGATGACATTCTAGTGATAGGCATTTGAAAAGATTTTTCTAAACTTGAAAACAATTATAAAGTGGAATTAACTTTGGATATAATACAAGCTCTCTATAACATTGGTTTAATTCAAAGTTTCCAAAGATTTAAATCTTTAGGGACTATAATATGAAATAACTCACATTGAATAAAATGAGAATTTTATCTGTTTCTTATTCAAATCTCAAAGCATTTTAATTTCCTTTAAATGAACAAAGATTGACAGTTTGCTTATCTGTTGTCAAAGTGTATAACAAAACTCTTTAAGTAATTTTTTGCTTAAATTTGAATGAATGGCTAAAAATATTAGATAAGTCACAGTACATCATAAGTATCGAAAAATGCTAAAAGTGTATGCTGTGAAATGCTGAATCACTATCTAGTGCTCTGCACATACTTTCATTTTTTAACTATGAAAAATTCTACAAATTTTTTTAGTTCCCCTGTGAGTGTTATGGCAAGAAATTTGAGTAATATCAGCACTGAATGAAGTGTGACATCAAAAAATATTTGTTTCTATTTTAAATAAAGATTAATCTATTTTAAACATAATAAAGTAGAAAATAGATTCATGTAAACTATTTATTCAAATTAAATTATATAAATTCATGTAATCTCCAAAAAATATCAATGAATAAAAAACAAAAATTAAAAATTTAAATAATACTCTTTCTTATCTGACTCTTTCACTAATAAAAATTCACAAAAACTAACTCTCAATTTCATCTTATTCTATGTGATATAATAATCAATAATCACAAAGAAATTTACGGCATTTTTAATCCTTTCAGAAAACATTGAAATAAAATTATTGATTATATTTATTTTAAAGATTTTAATAAATTTTATTTGCTATTTATGTTGAAAGTCCTGCACTCATGACATGAAATATAAATAACTATTACAAAAAAAAGATATTGAGTCAAAGCACCTAAAAATATATTGAAACTCACATAAATAATAAGTATGAGCAGCACATGACTATCTCTGTCACCCTGTCATACAGATTAATGACAAACTGTATGCCTTATCGTATAAATAAAATAGAATACAATAATAGTTGTGTTATTACTAAAATTGTCATAAAAGTAAGGATACAAATGGATTACGAGTTATTACAGATTGTTTATAGAGTTTATGACTTGAAAATAAGTAAAGTTAACTCTTAGATATGTTGACATAACTGCCAGATCAGCAAAATGTGACAATAAGAAACTCTTATAACTTAAGGCTTAGAAATGATTGGACTTCATTGACAGGTCCTATAGTTTCATCTTTTTTTTAAAAACTGGTCTCAATAAGAAATTTGTTAAAATATTCAAAGCATACATAGAAAAAATTGAATTTTCGAGTAGAAAATTTTGCTAAACTTGATTTAAATATCGATTAATCGATGAATATATTCAAAAAATATTGTCATGAAATCAAAAATTCAAACTTTTTATGACTTCAAACTAATTAAAAGCTAATATTTAGAATCAGAAAAAGAGAAAACAAAAAAAGCTTAATATTTGTCATAACATTTAAGTATATAATTGTTATCTTCGACGAACTTCTTAAAAGAAAAGAGTTAATTAGAAAAGAGGTCCAATTAGCAGAATATCTGGAAAAGATTTGGTTTTAGTAAAAAAAGATTGCAATGAAATGTAATGCTGAGCCGCTAAATGGCTTGAGCACAGTATGACATAATAGTTAATTTGTTCATTAAAGAAAACTTTTATGCGATTTAGGGCACAGACACCAAATGCGACAATAACTCGCATCTAAGTTAGTAAAGCATCCAATGATTCAACTCAGCCCAACAAAGATAGCGTCTGATAGTTCCCAAGTGAGTGCCTCAACGAAAAAATAGGCAAACCCTGAAATAACAAGAGATGTTAAGAGAAACACCTGCTTCACTACTTAATCTCATTGAACAAGAAAGATGTTATCAATATATTAAGTCATATTTCTCTGTTTTCTATTGTAAAGTAGTATTGGTTTCTTTCTATACAGAGTGTATATTAAAACCAATGTAAACGAAAGCCTCAATTAAATAAAATACACAATACAGTCATTTCATATCTAATTGGAATACATTCATAACTATATTTTTTATACTCTCGGGTAAATTATTATTTTTATAGTATAAATATTTTTCTCTAATTTAAAATAACTATATTATTGAAGAGAAACTGAACAAATAGAACAATAACATTCTGATTGGTTAATACTTTATGATTAAATTTTCTAATTATTAATTTTTTGAAAAGAAAAATTTGTTTTATAGATCTGATCCCAAGTGTATCATTTTTATGTGCTTGCATTGAACAGAATCTAATTAATGCACACATTATTCTACATAGAATTATCACTATTTTCTCATGAGTATGGCGTGCATTGTTTGTGATAAATGTTTTTTTATGTCCCAAAATGACTTCTTCGCCTCCACTATATTTAGCTCAACTAAATGAATACTAATTTGCACACAACGATTGCTCACGATATGAATCCTAATAAATAGATAACACCTAATGCTTTAAGTCTATTGAGGCTCATATTTTCTTATTATAACACCATTTACTTGAGGCTCTTTTAATTTCTGAAGAGAATATTTAACATACAACTGTCTCTTACAAAATACTTTTTGCAACTCTCTGACAAAAAACTCTTGAAAATTTTAATAATTAAAAAATCAGTGCAAAAGAATATTTTGATATAAGAATAATTGATTTGCAGTATATGTGTAAAGAGATAAAAGTTCTTTTTAAATCTGTTTCTTTGAAATTATCTCAGAATAAGTATAAATAAATTCATAGCAGACTATAAGTTAGTTGTATTGTATTGCAAAAGATACATAAGAGATATTGTCTTTGAGATGGACTAAAATATTGCGAAGTTTATTTGAGTTTTAGCTCGGATTTAACGATTGATCGCATATAATCGTACTTATTAGGAAAAATCCAATGAAGAATAGAGTAGAGATTAAGTGGAGAATCAAAACAACTTTACTCACAACTCAAGCTAAAGCTGCCTTCTTTAAACCTTTGGTTAAGAGCTGGAGTTTTAAGTATTAAATATCCTAATTTTGTCGCATTATTATTAGTAATAGTGATTATTAGATTACTTAATAAATTAGCTCAGGAATTCAGGATAGCTCTATGAAAAGGTGTCGGACTCATGATCGAAGGGTCGTGAGTTTGAACCCGGACACTACACTTCTTTGACTGCTGCAGCGATGTGCCACATGTCCATTGTTTTCGAACAATCCCTAGGCCCATCGCGTTAGACTACGCAGATACGCCCCCCCCCCCCCCGAAAAAATCTCACTCTAACTCTGGGCAAAGGTAAGACCTCCTGAAAAGAAGTTGACTGAGGAAAATGTTAAGTAATTGTAAAAAATTATGATATTAAACTACAATGTAATAACAAATCATAATTTTCTTAAAGAAGCTCTGATACAGCTATACATTTATGATGACTTTAGTTCAATTAAAAAGCTTTAATAAAAACTTAGAAAAGTTTCAAATATAAAGTTGGAAAAAAATTTCATTAATTAATATTTAATTTCTATAACTTGACAATTTTCATTTTGATAAGATATCATATATATATATATCAATTTAGCAGGTCATTCAAGCTATAGAAAGTTAATATCTAATACAAATAAAGTAATAGTCTTTTCCACAATTTAAATGTTTGATTCAACTTATTTTTACAAAATATATTATTTTGAAATTTGAATTACATTTAAAATAATTTGAAATAATTAAAACTTTAAGAATGTTTTCTATTTTTATATTTGAAATCTTTTTGATACACTCAAAAATAACTTAATGAACAAATCCAATTTAATTAACATAACTGTTCCTTTTAGTCTTAGTTTCGATTTGGGAAACAAATCCGATCGTTCGGACAAAAACAAAAAAAACAATAAGACCATCAATGAAATAGATGACCCATAACGTAGACTTTTCATTATTAATAGAGCTATTTGTAACTGCTGTGCAGCTTCTGCACCTTGAGTTGTTTGAGCTTTCCATTGACAGTTTCTTGCGGTTCATCACCACCTGAATTGATGGGCGAATTTTTGCTGTATTGACTGGAATTATCTGTTTGTTTGAGAGGTTTAGTTGTTGGTCCATTAGACACATCAAATGGACATTTCAATAAGTTTGGTCATTGGTTTCTCAGATTTACACAAAATATATGCAAATCAGATTTAAAAGAAATTTAAGTGTCAAATATTATTTACAAAAATAACTTTCTATTCATAGAATTTCCAATTTTTATACTTTTTTCTCATAAACTTCTGCACTAAAGATTAAGTTTTACGAAACAATACGAGTCTTAAGAAATTAAAGAGTAATGCCCGGCTAACATCCAACAAATCTTTTATTGCAGAAGCTGAAGCTCTAAATAGAAATCACACATAGAATCACAAATAGAAGAGTCCTAAGGCCAGAGTCCACATCCAAAAACCAGAACTTGCGGGAATGCACTATTAACAGAGCTTTTATCTCTAATTATTAAACCCTAAGACAGTTAAAGTTACTATAATTTTAAAATTTATTAATTTGCAATGGTACAAGTAATACAAGTTCAGTATTATGACCAGATTCTCTATTTCGGTCCAAATTTTGGACTTAAATTAGAGAAATCTCGGACAACTTTCGAAGTAAATTTCAAATTTTATATAATAAAAGTCGAAGATTACATGTTTTTATACTTAAAGCTTACCATATTTTTTAGTGCGAAAAGAATTTTATAAAAAATTTTAGTTCCTAAATGTTTTGGAAAAATTGCCTCAAAAAATCGACGTGTCTTTGACCGCCCTTAAAAATTAGCGAATTTTCTTAATAAATTACTGACATTTCGGAGAATTTTTTAAAAAATCTAAAAATTAGAAAAAATATTGAATTTTCAGATTTTACAGAGCATAAACATATTCCAACATATCTCTATTTCAAGATCGGAACCCATTTCACAATTCCCGGAATAGAGAAATATTCCGATTTCCTAAAAAGTAGAGACTCTGATTATGAAACATTAGTTTAGTCCAATTCATAGCTACTTTATATATAAGCGTATTTAAGAACACTGTTTGCTATCATTTGCTTATGTGACTTATGAATGACTTATTTTTTTGTTTGAAGAATATTTGGCTGAATTAGATGTATAATATTGATGGCATCAGCCATAAAAAGGATTCAATTCCATTGAATAGCAGAGGCTCACATTTATAATGTAAGGCAAACCGTCTACAAAGCTCATCATCATATTGATCTGATTTTGATGAACATTTACGTATCTCATAATGTTTAGAAGATTCTTAGAAAAGAATAGCTTAGAAAAGCAAATTTTGATTATACGCTTGTGTGGACACTACAAATTTGGATAACGTGACTCCAAATATATTCTTATACCGTATAATATTATATAATGTAATTTTGTGATTCACTGCATTCAACTGTAAGAAAATGCTTTTGTTGAACACTTTGAATCATATTCAACGATAGCGTAATATTATGGAAAAAATGCAGTCTAATGTGTCCGCAACACACTTCTGTCCCGCTGTGATTCGTAGCATAGAATTCGCAAAAGTAGAGAAAGACCACATTCAATAAGGATCACGAAAGTCTGACTTTCTTATAGCATCTCATTCTTATATTATTTGTTGTGCTGTCTTTTCACATATTAGCCCCTGTGACACAATTTATGACATCACACACTAAATCTCTGATCTTCTTTTGAAGTCTAACTCATTTTTATTTTGTCACAAAATTACTCTGTCATGAAGATTGTTATTAATTTCATCCTAAGATGATTATCGTCTTACTGTTAATACATTTCATATAAAGCATATAAATACTAAATTTTCTCTCTTTTGATGCTAAATATATTTGCAATCAATTAATTGAAATTATATTATAAACACAATTAAAATATTTGATTTATTAGACTTATTGCCTGTCGTAATAAAAACTTATTTAGAAATAAATACTATTTAATGAAATTGTTTGAATACTTTTGCGCTACAAAAGTTTGAAAATTAAAAGCATTTTGAAGTGAATATACCGGTAGTATTTATTATAAGTCAAACAAATACTGGTGCTGTACAAGGGATACTTTATATCCTGCCATATATGATGTTAAGTGAAGACTATTCAATGGATGTTGAGATGAAATAAATGATGTTATGCTTTGTAATAAAAATATAAGGATTGTTAGACATATCTTTCTTATGATAATCTAAATTAATTTGACTCAAACAATATTATTTCACTCGTTATCAGTAGTCTTTCCGACTCCTAATTATCCTTTTCTTTAATACAATTTATCCCGTAATGAATCATCTCTAATGATGCACATGAGCCCATTTCTCTGACGACTGAGCTTTAAAAGAATAGTGAACAAAATCAAGTCCGGCTAACAGTTTCTGTTTGATATCGGCGTTGTTTTAATTAAAAACATCAAATCTAATGGCTTTTTATACTTCTTATTACAAAATGATTTTACTTTGCTTTTTCTCAGTTTAAACAGATATTGCATTATTATATTTAAGAACAAAGACATCTCCAGAATTTCATTAACAAATTGAGGCAACTCTTCAGAAGCTTGAAGTGCTTTTAAGATTATTCTTGAGCTTTTAGCTAAACTTTTATTCAAAGCACAAACTTGTGTACATCATTAGTAAAAGAAAAAGAAAATTAGAATTCGTGTAAAGAATGAAAATTAATTCATTCTTGAGACAGAACGAGCATTAATAACATGAAATGCAATAAAATGATTTTGTCATATAATTTTGTCAAAAGGTACTATTGAAGGAATGCAGATTAAGATACAGTGATGAACAAAAAATAGCCCCCCTTTTGCCGATATTACATATTTTTAATTATTTCACAAAAGGAATTTTAATTATAAATTAATTCTATTATATATTTTGAAGACTAATTATTGGTATATAAAATGCACCACTCATTTAAGATTATTTAATACAGTACTTATTCTAATCAAAAACAATTAAAATAATCGAAAGACAAAAATAAGTCCCCACATAGAAAATACATACAATATTATATAAGGAAAAAACAAATATTCTTCTGGAGTGGACAATGGATCAGATGCCATCTATCCGACTATTAATCCTTATTTCTGGACTATTTATATTTATTTTTATTTTTATAGTTTAGGTTCTCAGATAAGAAACGCCGAAAAAGAAAAACTGAAACTTACTGAAAACAAAGTATAATAGAATTCATTTATAATTAAAATATCTTTTGTGAAATTAAAAATATGTAATATAGGCAAAAGGGGGGCTATTTTTTGTCCATCACTGTAGGGTTAAGTGTGGAGACAAGAGCAATAAAACTTATAAAATTATTAATAAATATAACAGTTTTAATAGCAATGATTTAAGTTCAAGATTTGAATAAAAAATAGCATCAGTTTTTAACTTATTAATAGATTCAAAGTTTTAGTTCAAATTTTGGCAAAACTATTATTTTGAGTTCAAACCTAATGTCTCTGGATATGTGAGATAACTTGTTTTAGATTCTATACTAAATGCTTGCATTCCAGTCATCATATGGTCTTTATTTTAACGTGACTATGGTTTTTGTTCTGGTCTCGGAGCCCAGAATAGAGCAGACCTACGATGAAGAGACCGAAATTTTCATTAACTAAAAATAGTTCAATTTTTGCAATTATTTACATCAATTTTCTTGACAAATGAAGCCCTATATTGAGACGAAACTCAAAGTGGGCTAATATTGATATTCGTAATGAGGACACCGAACTTAGTACTTGCGCCAAATTTCATAAAAATGGGGGTGTTACACCAAAAAAGGTTGCCTCGTAAGATCTGCAGCACTTCAAAAGTTAATAAACTATTAACTGACAGTTTCAGTTTCCATTTATTTCGTTTATTATTCAAATATTTTATAATGTAATGAAAGGAAACTATATATTCATTTCATTTTTTACCGATATTTATTTTGATGAAAAGCTTTTCGGGATTTTTCCGGGCCAGCCTTTCGGCTTGGTATTTTTGGACCATCAGCCCGTCCCTGAAAAGCCCGGCATTTTTTGCTAAAACCCTGCCGGGCCCGTCAACGATCTGTTGTTATCCTCTAGTTATATTATTAGTTTAGTACTTATTAATACAGTACAATAGAGTTTTGAGGGCTTTAACAAACTATTTAAATTCTTAGGTCCGTATGCACACTCCATTTAAACCTGGTTTAGCTTTAAACTCGGTTTAAATTTCAATTGTGCCTATGGGTTTTAAACCGAGTTTAAAGCTAAACCAGGTTTAAATACGAGTGTGCATACGGACCTTAATTATTAAACTTAAGTAATGTTATCAAACTGTTATACGACAGACACTATTTAGTCAATATTTTTGCGTTTTTTGGGGGGCTGGAAAACGCTATTTAAGAAATATTGTCTAGGAAACCGGTGAGTTTTGATCCCCCTATATTTTGATAAAAAACCAGAAATGAACCCCCACCAAAGGTGCGGCCCTTGTGCATGTGTGATTTAGACATATAATCAATCAAATTAATTCAATTCAGTCATTTATTCATAAATATTTTCCAATTCCAAATCATTTAAAGTCATTTTATCGGCGAATGGGTTTATTTATTATGATTTAAATTAAATTAAAAATTAGATATTATGGTATTTATAGATAGAAAGAGCAATAGTTAAAAACGTGTTGCAAGAAAACGACATTTCGGGAGTACATGCATATGAAATACTAATGGTATTTCCACTATACAATAATTTTTAATTTAATTTAAATTAAATAAATAAACCCATTCGCCGATAAAATGACTTTAAATCATTTTATTTTTTGAATGACTATCTAGTAGTAAAAGCCGTTTTTTAATATTAAGGTAACACTAAACAGCCATTCCTTAGTAAAGTAAATCTAATATAAAGGAAATATATTTTCTTTTAGCAATCACTATAAGAAACATCTATTTTTTACAATTAGAGTCTTATTTACCACTTTATATTTTTGTTATTGTTTGAGAAGTATTCAAATTTGTGATTCAAAACATAATAATTTACAAATATATTACTTTATAACACACTTTATATTCTCCTTATTATGATATCATAAGTGAATTATTTGAATTGTAACACAAACTCAATTAGTTCTATAGCCAATACAAATAGAGTTATGGCTAGGGTTCCCAACCGTCCCGAATCTGTAAGAGTTGCCCCGTGTCCCGGGCAATGTTCAACCGGGACGCTTAGTATTCCGCAACAAAAAATATAATTAAACTTACGATTAAAGTGATAAAAATATTAGTTAAATACGGCTAAAGTTATATCTGTGAACCAGTTCGCAGCAGGTTCGCAGATATAGCAAACCCGAGTCGAAGCTGCTATATCTGCGAAAAGTTTTTGTAGTTATGAAAATGTTTGATTCAACACGTTTTACGTTTTAATAATTTTGCTATTAATGATAAACTATCTTTTAATAATATATAGTCTTATTGGTTACAGTTATATTTTAAGCGCGAAGTTTAACTTCTTAGCCGCCGAAAGTATAATCTCAAAAATAAATCCAATATTAAATTTATTTTATATTTTATAACATTCATGTAATACTCTAATTTTGAAATTAAATTTTTATTCAAAAATATCTTGGTCCCCCCTTTGACATTTTTTGTCCCGGTTTGGTCTGAAAAAAAGTTGGGAACCCTAGTTATGGCATTAAATGTGAAGTAGTCAATGCCGACTATGCATCAAGTTTTAAAATATTTATTTTAGTGGTATAGCAAATATCTGTCACTATATATAGCGGTTCATTAAAATAAAGCGTATTCTTATGTTAAAAGTGAAATATATTGAGTTTATTTTACATTATTTTTAAAAATAGCGAAAAAGGGCGTCATTTTGACAATACGTGCGGTATAATCACAATAAAATACTCTTAAACAATGAATATAAATAATGTTTTAAAACATTAAATACTATTTAAAGATATTAAAAGATTATTATTATTAATCATTTTATTATTTTTATTAATTTGATAAAATACCACATTTAATGTTTAATGTTATGCAATGTGTTAAAACATAAACAACTTTATAAGGGTTTCTATATATGGGAATGAATCAGAAAAAACCTTAGTTCACACCCCCTTTTTGAAAATTGTAAATTGAAACTTGTAATTTTTGAAAATGACTTGAAAATGACATACGATTAATATAATAAATGACATTTGTAATTTCGCACAAGGGCACCATCGAGTATATATGTAAAATAATGAAAAAATTTCACATAAACTAACAGTTGAGAACTGGGTTTTCACTAAAATCTTAACATTCTTTTTCACACTCAATGAAAAATAAAAATTACGATAAATTTTCGAACCTTTCTGTCATTTTTTAAACCGCAGGCCTCTTATCTCAAGTTTTAAAATGTGAAGTTTTGGAATTTATTGACCCGATTGTATATCAATATTGTGGTGAAACTTGATAAAACCCGAATTTAGTCAAATTTATTAAACCAAAATTAAAGAACCCCGAATAGGCTGAAAATTAAACCCGAAAACTAATGGGTCTATTTTAAAGTTAATAAAAGTTGAAACCATTAGACCATAATTCTTACAGCTTTTCTCTAATAAGATATATAGCATTTTTTGAAAAACTTGACAAATATATTAATTTAAAGTAAACTTCCAAAAATTGATTCATAAAAAGATTGAATGTGATAACGATATCGAAATGATAATAATTAAATAAAAGTTTTTAAAAATTTGTTCTAAATTAGTATTTTACATAAATTACAATTTTTACAGTAATTTTTCAAAATTTCATGTAAATTACGCGCGAAAAGATAATTACGGTAATTAACCAACGCTAGATATGAACTCAAGTCACAAAACATTTTTGAGTTTCAAACTTTAATGAATTGATAAAACTTTAAAAAAAACTATTATTAAGGGTTAATATTATTGAATACTCTGTTTATTTGAATGAAAACATTGATAAATATAAAAGTTTTATTCACTTATTATTGACTTGTGATAGAGCTCATAAGCTTTAACAAAAATGAAAAACTTAAATGGTTTGAGTGCAAACATTTTTATTATTTAAAACAACTTTTAATAATCATTGGTATCAATGATTGGTATAAGCAATCAATGTATTGCATGCATTGCATTACCATTTCATCAATTATTATAATAATGATTGAAATCATTTTGGAGATTGTGTTCTAAATTTAAGGTTCAGAGTCTACAGTCTTACTAATTCTTATAAATAGTGTATAAGGAATGCCATTAAAAAGTAAATCTAATTTCAAAAGTGAGCCCATGCTATACAGCCCTCACTTTCATAAGCGTCTTAATAAAAATTAAATAAACTTATTAATCGACAAATAATAATAATTTACAAACAAACATACCTTATGTGCTCTTTTTTATTCAACTAATTTTAATGAAATTATTAGTTAATTCAATCAATTTTGGATCAATTCAAATATTTATTTCTAACTATTGTTTGCATTTTATGTGTAAACA
>JAQGCH010000552.1:0-21935 GCA_034699485.1 Nanhermannia elegantula | reverse complement strand
CGTTTTTTATGAATGAGTTATTATTTGTGTTTTGTTTCCAAAATAAGAGTCCATTGTATTCATTGTATTAAAAATGAATTAAATTGAAATCTATTAAAACATATTAATTAAAACTGAATTTAGTCAATACTTATACTTAATTAACTGAAATTCGATATAATGCTAATTGAATTGAAATGAAACACAAACTCATTTGTGTTTAACATTAAATAAACTCATTTTGAAACACATTAACTATTGTCTCATATTTTGCGACATTTTCTGTAATAAATATTGATTTGAATTTATTTTCAATTAAATATTAAACATTCAAATGTCTGTCAGGTATTGATTTACTTTTAATTTCATTTATTATTATTTATTATTATTAAAGTTTAAATATATCATAATTTAATATAAATATTAGTTATGATATGATATGTAATGTAATTGTATTGTCATTTGAGTCCATATTCACGTTCATAATGAAGTGTCTGAAGAGTTGGTCAGTCCTTCACAGAAATTGATATATAATTATAAATAAGTTTATATGAAGACCAATATATCACACAATTGATAGTCAGCGTGAATATGGACTCAAATGTTGACAATATTTCTCAAAAAATATTTGTATTCAAAAGACTCTAAACTTATGAAAAATAATTGAAATGTTTTATTGATATGAAAACAGTTGTGTTGAAGACGAAGATGTACTCCAATTGCTTACCGGTGATGACGAGTTTGACGCTGAGATCGATGAAGACGCAGAAGAAGAGCTTTTAAGAGATGATGTCATTAATTATGATAAAAATGTGCCACAAAGTGATGCATTCGATGGCTCTCAAGGTTGTGATGACATGAATAACAGTAAGAGTAATAAAACGGTTGTCAGTAATCAATCCATTGATGACGAAGAAGACGATGAAGACAGGGATAGCGGTAGAGAACGGTTCAAGTCTGAGAGGATTATGTCATTGGCTTCTGTGCCGACTCGTAGACGAGAAATACCCGACTCTTTAGATTCAGTTAAAGTTAATTTGAATGACAATAAAACTGATAAAAATAATTATAACAATAATAATAAAAATAATAACAACAGAAGACCTAATCAGCAAAGATTTCGGCAAAACATGAATACATGTAATAGTAATATGAGTGCTGGCAATGATTTCAACAGAAACAACAATTTTCGATCTAATCAAGGATTACTTCCGTTGCCATCAATTAATAATTTAATGCCTCAACACATACAACATCATCATCAACAACAACAACAACAACAACAACAACAACAGCAACAGCAGCAGAGAATGCTTTTAATGCAACCAAACATTTATGGACAACAATTTCAGAATCAGATGAGTAATAATTCAGTTCATAATATTCATGTGAATCCTCACTTCAGAGCTCGTGCGAGCCCTCAATTCGAACAATTATCACAAGTATTTCGACCTCAAGAAGCGGTTAGAATACCAAATATGGTAATGCCATCACATTCGCGACCACAATATCCTCAACAAAATACTATTAATTCACAACAAATGTTGATTAATCAACAAATAAGACCTAATTTTGTAGGAAACCAAACATTATTTTGTGAACAAAATGGACCTCAAATGACACCACAATTGCAACTACAACAACAACCACTAATACAACATCAGCCACAACCACAACCTCATCAAATGCAGGTTTGACTCGTATTTAATTACCAATTAATACCGTTTATATAGTGATGTTTCTGTTTAATTACATATTTTTGAAACTAAATTGAAGTTTACTTAATGAAAGAGCATTACACGTGAGATACTGTAAGTTCTCGTATGGCATCGTTGGCCATATTTAAGAATGAAGTTCAAGTCAAGTAATAATATAGTTAGAGATAAAGGTTTATCATAACTTCATTCTGCAGTACAATAATAGCCTTTTCTCATAATAGAATTTAGTTCTCACATATTTTGTCACATAAGTCAAAATTTGAGCAAAATATTGAACATTAAAATGATTTTTTTGTTAATTCAGTATTTAAACCAATTATTTATTAAGTGGAGTGAAAATTCTTTCACTTATTGTCATTAAAATGCAATATTTATTACTTTTGTAGTTTAACTCAAATACATATTATTTATTCTAAATATTTAACAGATTGAACACCAGTGGAGAAATCAGAATAGTGTTCAGCCGTTTCCTATGCAGCAACAGTTAGGAGCACAACAACTAATGCCACAGCAAATGCCTATTGATAGACAATTAAAAGGAACACAAATGTTCAATAATTCTCAACCAACACAACAGCCTTTTCCTAACCCTTCATTCAATCCCAACTTTCAACCAAATAATAATGTTTATATACCTCCAAACGGTGTACAGCACTCACTTCAGCCACAAAATAACTTTAACAATCAGTACCCAATGGATACGCAACGGTTTCCCATTCAATCCAACTTTAATCCAATGACATTTCAACCGCCATTTCAACCACAGCCTAATCAACAAATTTATAATCCAATTAATAATAATAACAATAATAATCTGAGTCCTCCTCAAGTGCATCAACTATTTCGGGCTGAAGTTCCGCAGAGACAGAGATTAATGAAACCAATGATTCAACAGAAACGATCCAATTTTCAATCACAACAAGGAATAAGACTTAATAAACCATTGATTGGACCCAATGATCAACAAAAAAATGATGGTTTAAAAGCCGCACAAATGAAAACAAAACGTGCGAAACAGATATTGACTAAAAAGTTACAAAATGTGAGAGAAGTGCCATTAGTTAATAGTCCTGTTGTTTCTGTTGTTTCATCAGTTAATACACATAAAACAGAAACTGTTAGGCAAGTGAATGCAGAAAATGCAGAAATGGAAGCATCTGTTGGTGTGGATGAAGAGTACAAGAAGAAGATGGCAGAACAGAAACGTTTAAGAGAAGAACTTTTACGCAAAAAGGAAGAGAGAAGAAAAGCAATGGCTGCGCAACGACTTAAAAATTGTGAATCTAAACCTGTAATCCAGTCAAATAGAGTTTCAATTCAAAAAGTGAGCCCAACTAGAAATGAACCGCAACAACAAATCGCTACACTTTTGAACCGATCGCCACAAATACAGCAGAGATTTCAATCAAAACAAGCGCCTAAACGTATTGTTAAGCCTGTTACTGGTAGTAATCAAACAATTACTACAAATAGTAGTATTAAAGTGATTAATACAAATCAGAAGCGATCAGTTCTGATCAAAGGTCTCGCTTCGTCGACAACAGAGTTGGCCATTAAAAAGCTGTGCAAATCAGTTGGTGTTATAGAGTCGTGTAAAATAGCACTAAATGGTGGTCAACGCAACGCAACCGTCACTTTCAGTCGATCACAAGACGCGATCGCATTTCAGTGCAAATACGAACGCACTTTACTTGATCTTAGCATTATTCAAGTTTCTCTCATTTGGTTTGTTTTCATCCATTTTTTTCATAATTATTCAAATTATTATTATATTTTGTTTGTTCACTACTGTCTTTCTAGTCTTATTGGTCTTATTTATTTATTTAATTTTAATTTAATTACTCAAGTATTGACTCATTTCTCAAAATGATTTACTAAATCCACTTTTGAAGTCAATTAGTCAATAGTCTAGTCTTATAACTAATATTAATTGAGTTATAAATTCAATTAATGGTCAATTGATAAGTCATTTCTTGCATTATATATTAATACATACATTGATTTTATTAATTTTAAAGTGAAATTTATATTTGCGAATCAACATTATATTAATTTTACTAATTTTTAAGATAATATATACTCATACAGTGTTAGGCATTACTAACTATAGTAAGTTCTGATTTGAATACAATTGCGTTTGTAATCAGAAATATTTATCCAATAAGTGATAAATCTGTGCAATACTTTACAAAGATTTTCAAGAGATTACAGTTAATTAATAATTAAATTGATTATTATATGACCTAAATAGTTAAGAAGTCACTAATCAATAAGCATTTAACATGTCATAAACAGTACTGTACTCTATGAAATCGATGTGAATTAAATCAACTCAAAACACAGTTTTCCTAATTTTTCTCATCAAAATATTCAATTCATTAAGTTTTTGTTTAATTAATAGTAAAATTCTGTTTATATTAATTACTGGTTTAATTTTTTTTGAATTAATAAACAGAAAAATTAGGTAAACTTTGACTTGAGTTTAATACACTTAAATGTTGAAACTCTTTCAAAATTATCATAGTTTTGAAAGAATCTAAATTATATTTTTCTGTTAATTTAGTTAATGAAAAGTTTAATCTTTTATTACTGGAAAGTTTGAAAGTTCGGAAACTCATATCTGATCCATAAATGAGTTAAGACATAAATATATAGAAATTTTGTGCTATTTATAGATAAAGTGCTTGAATGACTTCTTCGCTATTTATGTACATTAAGTGATTATAGTTTGTTATAAAAGTATAGTAGAGTTTACATATCATTTGCAAAATCCAGTCGTAAATTTTTACACGGAATGCAATTTTGTACAAAACTACTGTATATTCACTGACTTGTGTTGAATTCGCCACTTATATCATATTTATTTCAATTATACTCAATTCAACTGTTAAAGAGATGCACTCACAGCTTAAACCCACTCATGAGGGCTTTCAATCAGTTCAGCTCACAGATGAGCTGCACATTTGTATTACTTTACTGCAATTTTTAGAGCATTTTTATGTTAACTTTTTATTCAATAATTCGAAAATAGAAAGAAATAAATGTCAGACAATTTCTTTTTTCTCCAAATATTTAATGATTATTAAATAATTGTCAGATAAATCTAAGCTCAAACTCATGGTGTCTGAGCTGTTGTGCATCATTAAACTGATATTTATTGCTTTGTAATTATTGTGTTATTTTCATAGTTTCATTGTATTACTAAAAATGCTTTAAACTTTGTTTTCAGTAGTCTCTGAATCGGTAAGTGAACTATTGTTTAACCATTTATTTCAATTTTTATATTTTAGATAATCATCGCCTACTTTATGACTGGTATTCTCATTAAAAATAAATCATGACTTCAAATTTGCATCAAACTGAAGAACTCTCGTTATTGGCTTCGTAACTATTGGTTTCGTAACAATAATAAACTGTTAATTCTTTTTTAGTTCTCTTCAGTTCTCTTTAGTTAATTAAATCAATTAAATTATCTCTCAATTCAATAATTATTAATTGCAATCATTGATTTCTATTATTTATTTTACTGTATATATAGATATAATTTTTAAAGCATTTATATTTAAATGATTGTGTATTCAATTAATTGTTAATAATTGTATTTTAATGATATCAAAATCTATTATTTAAGTGAAATATTAAATTGAAGTTCTTTATAACAAATTAAATGATTTTTATTATTGCAAAAGTTATTTTTATTGCTTGACACCAAACTTTAATAAAACCCTATTGTTTAGACTCATTATCATATTTAAATAAGTACTGTATATCAATTAGTAAATAATGTATAATCAGCTCAAATGTATAATTTTGGTAAAATTTAAAAATATGGTGAAGTTTTCAAGATCTGTTCACGGCCTGTTCAGTACCGATTTTTATTATTAAGAATATCGGTTAAAACTTAAAATAGTGATTTTTAAGTAACAATTTGAAGTCTGAAGTCCTCGAAACGTCTTTTCCTTAATATACTGAATCTCAAATTGTGGACACGGCTAATGTTCATATTCGTGATTAGGACCTCAACTTAGTATTTTCACCAAATCTCATAAAAATAGGGTGTTACAGGCAAAAAGTCGCTTAAGATTATAACGATATTGGCAAAGATATAATAATTATTGACAATTATTGTGTTTTTCTGTAATAAGTTTATTTAATACTAATACTTATGAAAAGCTTATAAATTTATCAATAAATTTATAAATAAATCATAGAAGTAGTTGGAAGAATTTAATAGATATTTTTAATTAGGATAAAACTTTCCTCATATTAATGATTCCAATCAGTAAAAAACATTATTTTTAGTTTTATGAGTACTTTTTTGCCCTTGAATTATGGTTGGCGTCATTGGACAGCATATCCTTTTATATAAAGCTTTTATAGAGAAAAAACCAATAATTATATCCTTTAGCAAACATTCTTTAAGTTTGTTTTTTTAATATTATTGCATTTATTCAAACTCGTAAACAGAAAATAAGCGACAAATAATTTTTGTCATATTTTCCTTATTGACAAATGTGAGTCATTTACAGTATTGAAAACAATTATAAAATAAATTCACAATCATTAATGATTCGCAAATTTGAAGCTGATTTATGTTTCAAATGTGATTGTTTTGAATTTACTTAAATTTTTAATTTCACATTCAATTTGTGTCTTCCTTAATCTTCTTGAAACCCTCCAAACCAGTGCCCGCATTGCTAATGAGCATTAAAACAGATTTACGAATTTTTTGTAAATTCAATCCATTGTTAAACTTTGGCTTAAACTTTCATGAGCTATAAGTCGTACCTGTATTTTGAATGATCGCTTCTATAATATTAATCACTTAATGAATCCGAATTAATAAACACTTAAGTGTTGTTTAATTGAATTTTGCTTTTATGGAAATTATATTACAATGATTTAAAATATAAGATATTATGACAAATATATAAAATGATCGAAAAATTACTGTATTCCATTTATAGTAAAAATGTTTTTCCAAAATGATACCTAAGCTGATACTGTAGTATTTCTTAAGGAATTATTTATATACTTGAGTCAAAATATCAAATAAAGCGAATGTAAAAAACAATAAAATATATATCACAGTCAATTTGGGTCTAACGCTGGGTTAAAGATTCCTTTATCTTCAATTTCGACTTTCGGTGATTGAGGACTAATAATGTCTTTAATATCGTCAACCTAAGATTATAATAAAGAGTTTAAATTAAATTAAAATTGTGCTCTTTTTGAAACTCTTAAGTTTCAAGTGTTCAGAAATAATTGTGTATAAATTTTTAAATTTTAATAAACTTGACCTATAGTTAGAAAGTATTTATCTACTGTACATCCTGTACAGTATATTCTGAGCAATTATAAAAGGTTTAATCAAAATTTGTCCGAATGACAAAATTTTAAAAGAAATTATTAGAATAATTACCTGTAAATTATCTGTTTTGTCGCTGTGACAAACACTTCCTGACTTCTTATTTTTGTTGAGCTTATAATGATCATAGAGAGGAAACAATACTGAAGTGAAAACTAACAAAATTCCAATGACAAGCATTGATGAGGAGGAAATCGAAGAAATAAATGAGGGCTGACTTATTGCCCATTTTATGTGATCAGCGAATTCGTGAGTTATATCAACATTCAATTGCTGCCAAAATATAGGAAATACTATTTCTGGTATATGTCTATATCGGAAAAGACCCGGAGGTTTGTTAATGAATACGTTTACTTGAATTCTTGCTGCGGTCTTAACACTGGTTCCAGTGATCGGTTCAATAGCCATATAGAACTCGTGTTTAGAAAGGTTCGGTTGAAGGCCATCAATGCTTTCCGTGTATATTGGATCTGCGTTTAGAAAGTGTGGGAACGACATCAGAATGGGAGCCCCGTATTTGCAGGCACTCAAGTCGAAAACACCAGAACTGAATCTAATTTTTCTTTGTTTAACAAAATTAGATCGACTCCCAAATGATAAGATCGCTGGGTTTGGTGTGTTCGGTAATTGACTTATAAAGCATGAATTGGGCGGATAATCGATTTCATTTTTGAATGTATTTGAGTCAGGACTGTAACGATATGCTGTTATTCCATTGATTTCCACTTTATTAGTAAAATCTAATTTCCAACGACGACAAAAGTCTGGATGAAATAAATAAAGACTTTCGCCCTCTTTTATCGGAGGAAATATTTGTGCATTAGTGCTATGATTGAGAGAATTACATTCACTTCCATTTGTCCAATAGTCTAAACTTTTTCTGCCTTTAAAATGATCGATCATATTAAGCAAATCCATATTATCCCTTCCTGTAAAAACACTAAACACCCCCTCATCTGAAGCATTGCGGCCGTAAAGCCACGCGAATTTCCCGTTATTATTGGAGGGAATTTTCGAATTAAGTAATGGTCCAAAACTTGTTAAGAGATCAGGATATCCTTCAAATAGCAACTGTTTTATGGTTCGCTTAATGAAGAAACCTTCTGAAACTGCGTCCAAAGCTAAAGTGACAACGACTCTAACAGCTGACGGAGCGTTTTGCAGCAAACTTAATGTTATGGCCAGAGGACCGTTCAGTGTTGTGATTATATCACTTTCATTACCAATTGAGAGCTCGGGAACAAAATGATAAGTTTTTATCTCTTTATAAGAGACGGTTCCGTTTTCGTGATAAAACACATTAGTTTTATGCCATTTTGATAGATAAGTGAACGGTCCCACTTCGACTAATTCAGGTTTGGCACCAATTCTTTCGATATCCATTCCATTCGTCACATTAAAAAAATAAAATCTTTGATAAATAGGAAGCGGTATATCTTTCCATAATTTGAAGGCTTGAGTGTTGGGCTCTAACTGTAATTGCTATAAAACATAATTTTAAAAATTGTTAAATTGTCCCAAGTTAGTGTTCAAAACTTTTTAATAAAACTAATTTTCAATTTTCAAAATAAACATTTAAATAAAGTCTGAGGCTTATTCTTTGGAATGCTATACCCCATGAGTAATGAGACAGCATTATGACAGTGAGACTTTTTTGAAATAAATTTCTAGCACACTACTGCACGCGTGGTCAACCTAACCTAACCTAACCTAACCTATCCAATCTAATTGTAATATGTCTATAGTGTTAATTAGTATTTGTTTAGTTTCAATCATTTCAATAAATAATGAATCAAATTTTTGATTAAGAAAATTAATTAATATATGGTTTAGTGAATTGATTAGGTTTAAAATCTGGTATGAACCATGCTTAAATTATTGAGTAAATAATTGAGATATTTGAATCAAAATCTATGCTAAAAGTGAAAGTTTGTGTGTTACTGACTTTGAATTCGAGTGTTGCATAAATAAACAAATGACTAATTAGTAAACTGAAAACTATTTAACGAATGACACATTTCAAAAACTATAAATTAGTCTACAGTTGCCTAAAGTGTAACTTACACGTTAATGAGTGCATTAAATGTGGGATTTACTAACAGTAGTAAAACAGTGTAAAACAGACTATATTTTATTTTATATATTAATAAAATAATAATATATCTATATTTCATATTTAATAAATACCTTATGAATTATATTGATTACAACAAATGGCACACCAATTAAAGCAATAATACCCAAACAAATGAATAAAGTACCCAAAAATATTAGTATTAGTGGTCTTTTCTTCATAATTGTATTAAGTCTTGAAGTCCTGAACTTCACTGTAAAACTTATTAATGATTTGGAGGCTTTTACAGAACCACACGATTCATGTATTAGTAACTAATGAAAAGTGAACCGCAAATATGTCTCTGCGATGAGTACCTTTTGAAAAATACATTGCTCAACACTTAATAAAGAACTAATACTTATACTTCTAAGAAGCGATCACAACTAGTTATTAGAGAGTGATTGCCATAAGTCGCTAATACTTGAAAATAAATTTCCAAACAATAACGCATTTTTTGATTACTACAATTTTTTACATTTTAAACATTTATTTAATTAATTTAATTGGTGAACACTATAAGAATGGTTGAGATGAATGCACAATATGTTATAAAAAGTAAGAGTGTTATAACTAATAAAATATTGGTTTACAGGTTTCAGGAAGCGATTTGGTGTTGTTTTAAGCTAAAGTTAGCTTCACTTGAACTACAGGCACGACTAACTCAAAGTCATAAAGTTATGAAAAGAGAGTGAAAAAGTATGTTTAGGAGAAAATGAAAGAAAGAAGTTTTCACTTAAGGCAATGCTAGAAATATTTGCATTCGAGTAATAATAAGAATTGAATGCTCTGTTGGATCTATAGTGAAAAATTAGTTCATTTGTATTTAAAGGTTCGCTTAACCAGAAGTAACTGATAACTAATGTTAAATCTTTGAGAAACCTGTTTATGAAAACTAAAATGTACGCCTCGTTCGCATTTTCATTAAAAGTATAATATGCTTAGGGATATAGACAGAAAACTAAAAGTAGTCTTAAATTGTTGTTTAGTTGTTTTATCTAAATTGGTATATCATATACGATAATATATTTACGCCGTATGTCTTCAGTATTTAAGTATAGAGTAAAACATATTTTAAGCATTTTGATTCCCTTTAAATATAATACATTATTGAATATGAAAGTTAAATCTAAAAATTAAATTATAAAATTTTTGTGACAGTGCAGTTACTGTAACTGCTAATTCTTTGAGCTATTGTAATGCAAAAAACATGTTGAAATTCCTATTTTAAGCGAAGATATGATTATACTTCACGAAAAGTGCTTTAGGACTCCAAAAGGAGATCAACTTATATTTTTTTTTAATTTTTAATCTCAACTTTAGTATTGTTTACAACCAACGGCCAAAACAAAGATTGGACCCAAAGATAATACATTAGAGACATAGCTACAAATGACCTGTTATAAAGTGACATAGTTATTTGGATATTCCCGGATATTCCAACCCAATGTTTAATATTAGTATAAGCTTTTAAATCATAAACTTTTGCTCATTTATATTAAACATTTATTGTTTTGAAAATTCACTGAATTTGGTATTGACACTCGTAACCCCGGGCCGGGGCGGACCTAGAATCTACTTGCATGGGGCGGTGCGGGGGGAAACAAAAATTCTGCTTTGAAACACTATAATTACAAGCACAGGTAATTCATAATGAAAGACAATATACTCTTAAGAAATGATAGAATTTAATTAATTTAATTGAATGAGATTAAAGGACTCATAAAAACACAACTTGACCTAAAAATTAGATTTCATGGCCTAAAGATTGGAAAATGATGACACAGTATAACAAGTTTATATACTGTATATCAAAGATATCACATTATCAAATTGAATCAGAGCCATTACTTCTCAGTGCTCTAAACTTTTTCAGACTATTACCATATTTTTTAGTTTATTATGATTTTAGTTGTAAAGACTCCATAAGAGAAAACTTATCATATATTATACTAGACAGGGAGGACAGACAGACATTCAATAAACTGGCAAAATATGCTTATTTTTCTTTGGATATTGAAAACGTCTCTTCTTTCCCCATTGAAAAGCATTAGTCGCGTAGCCTTTACTTCATTCAGGCACTGGTCACTTTTCGGAAAATTAAAAATTCAGTGTGACCCTTTTAGGTTAGGTTAAATTACCTAAGTTACCCTTTAAGTCCAGGCCCATTAAATATAGAAAAAACCTAATCATTTAAAATAAATTCAAGTTTCATGTTTGTGGTTGAGATAGAGTAGCGAATCTACATTTAGTTTTTAATCAGATTGAACCCAATTAAACCATCCAAAAGGAAAAGTTTTGAAACGGCTTAACTCGATTGAACCCAAATCTAACATACATGCATTGCATCAAAAATGCAGTTTTCTAAAACCTTATATTAACAAATCCTAACGTGTAAGTCAAAGCATTTCATTTTTACAAGAATTCTTCAAACAAATCGTCTCTTATCATTAACTGGTCAACTCATAAATATGTACTGTACTTGTATTTCAACGGAGATATAGAAAAGCACTTTCATAAATACACGTCAATTTTTTGAATATATGAACCCGAAACTCAAAATAAATTTTCGGTTTAAACCCGAATTACCTCAATTTTTTAACCCAATTAAACTTCCACGAATCTGCTTGAAAATTAAACCTGAAATGTAGATTCTCTAAGAAAGAGTAAATATATCAAAAGTATTCTTATATGTGATACAGTTTTATCTCTGAGTCAGATTTCTGATACTAATTTCATATTGTACTGTAATCTAAGGCAAACTATACCATTAAACTAAGCTCTTTCTACAGTGTGTCACAATTTCATTAATTTTCAAGGATTAATACAATAGGAAACAGTATAGAATTGGACCAAAATAACAATTTTTAACAATTGAAGGGTGAAATTAGACCAATTAACTGCTGCTACTATTGTTAATAGTTATTTTAATTGTGTAGAATAATAATAATTATAAATATTTGCTGCACACATTCCTTATATTCAATAATTTCAAAGACAAAGTTTAAATAATGTCAAGTTTTTATAACAGATATTATATCATTGAAATGATTGAAATATGCGCATAGAAAATATACTTTTGCAAAAGAGGCTTAATATGTGTTTCATTTTTGTATTTAAATAAAGATTTTAATAGAGGAATATGCAAATCACCAGAAAAATGAATTCATGATAATAACTAATATACATTTGTAGACTAAAAAAATATTATTTTATTTGAAGATTACTCTTATGATAAGCAATAATTGTGCAAAAGTTGAATCACTTGTATGTAAAAAGTAGACAGTAAAACAATTACCACATAATGTTAAAAAATAAGTTAGATTTTGATTTAGAAAAATCCGAGTTTACTCAAAACATTGTCTGCTCTAATAATAAGCTCACTCTTGTATTTGAAAATAGTGTCATCACGTATTGAATGAAGTTTAAACATAGTTTTGCATGATTTTTTCAATGTCCCGACACAGTCCTTCCGATAATGTTGTAGTTGAGCTAAATTAGTATCGATCGGATAACTAGTGCATCGACCAAAACAGTTGATTGGAAAATGATTATGAAGTGAAACAATGCGATCTATATTATGAAAACTTTTCACATACTGTCCCGGTTTTGTATAATTGCGAGACCGATAGACATGTTGTAACATATGAAGATATCTTGGAATACCTGATTCATGTTGAGCGTGATTTAACTCATTTTGACTTTGATCAGATGTCTCATCAAAGAAGTAGGCATTGCGTACATTATAACTGGCGTAACTCTGATTCCTATTCTTTAAAAACGCAATTTTCTCAATGACTTCCATCAATTGAGACCAATTGTCATGAAGTTTAGGCATAATTATCTCATCGATGTCTAAAAGAGCCAAATATTTATAACTATATAAGTTTCTATACAAACAATCATTATATGGTATTAATTCATTTTGACGTTTAGTGGCCAACATTTTTTTGAGATACAAGTGCCTGAAGCCCATAATGTTAGGCTGAGTTCCAGGCAGTGTAATAGCAGTCACATCAACCATATCTACACTTTGGTAATAGTTTAAGACTTTGCTGATATTTGGATGCGTTTCTAAATTATAAAAAAATATTTTATGAGCACCTAATATGTTGAGCAATTCAATCCATTCGACTAATCTAACACTCAGGTCTTCGTATAAATAATCCAATCCTTTGACACAAACAGCGAAATCTGCTTTCTTTTTAAGCTTATTATTTATAACTCTGAGATTATTGGTAGTATTACTACAAGGATTGGCAGCTAATGATACAGAAGTTGGAGCAATATTTTCATTTAAACCTCTCAACTGTGGTATATCACAACTGATAATAAAAGGCTGAAGAATGCCGTCTCTATAGTTACCCCACTTTCGATGCCATCCATATGTAAAAGTTGCTGATGAAAGAAGAGGTGCCGAAAGATTGTCGTACCAGAGCTGACATATAGTTTCCGGTGGTTTTATTCTATCAATCATTGCTAATATTCTGACTCTAGCGACTGGTCCGCCCCGCCATCGATCGTCATAATAAGCATTGTATAAGTAGAATAAAGAGGAATTTGTTCTAAACTGTTGCCAAAAGATGTTATTGAATTCAAGTTCGTAAGGACTCGGAAACACGATTTGACATTTCTTGTCGAGCACTTCACTGTGACTGTAAGCATATTTCTGTGCTTTTCGTAACTTTTGCCAATCATTTAATGGCAAATTTGATTTCTTTAAGTTAGAAAATATTTCATTTTCTTTCGGAGATTTATTAACATCAATACGCGGTTCACTTTGTCTCAAATTATTTTCAATTTTAACATTATTCTGATTATTATTGTTATTGATAATGAAATTATTGCTGTAATTATTATTTTGATTATTACTAAAATCAAAAGTCACTAAGAAATCATTGCTAAAAACTAAAGGTTCTGTTGTTTCATAATAGAAATGATGAGCTTTTTCTTGAGTTTGCAGTAATTGTCCACTTGATTCACGATAACTATTACTAGTTATTAAAATGATAAATACAGAAATACAGGTCCACAGAAATACTAAAGTGAATAAAAAACTCTTTTTGATCCAAAATCTAGAAACAAAGCGATTCATTTTCAAGAAAATAACTTCATCCACAAAATTATTTGATGTTTATTATTATTTGTCATGTTTTACATAAAGTTTAACCAAATAAAGTTATATACAATATGTATTTATTGCTAAACATGATTTATTATCACTTATCACAAATATAATAAAAATCAAAATCTTACGAAAAGTTCGCAACAGTTTAATCTAAATTAACAATAGAAATGTCAGAGCAATCAGATTAAGAGTAAATACAGCCTATACTTAATATAAGTTTTAAAGAATGAAATAACTAAACAAAGAAATACAAATTGACTTCAAAACATAATAAAAGTTTGCAGTTATTGATTCTTTTACAACAATATTATACAAAAATAGATTAGAGTCAAAATTCTTGTTAAGTGACATCAAAACCAATAAAGCATTTATAATAACTAGTGTTACGCTTCAATTGACTGAATTTCATAGTTAGACATTTTGTTGACCCGTTTGTCTCAATTCAATCAATAGATTACAGAAGAATTAGAAATACACAAAAGAATCAAAGAATTTGATTAACAGTAAAAAAACCTTTGAAAGAAGAATCACATAAAACACTCCAACAGACCAATAATTATTTAATGACAAATATAATATTGTACAGAATTTAATGATCTTGTAGTTGATATACTAATAAATTATTATCTCAAGCTATTGCTTAATCCAAGTGTCGAAACATTTATAGCTATAGCCAATCAGTCAGAAATTATCAAAGATTAAGATTTGTCCGATTCTCTTATGCAAGAGGGAAGTAGAGAAGTAGCTCAGCAACAGATCAGTGATGTTACTTATAACAAATTTTAAATAAATTGTAGTAAAAATACAAACTTTGTTACTATTTATAATTGAACAATAAACTTTTCAATGTTTACTGAATTCAATGTTAAAAGTTATTAAACTTTGGCCTAGTGATGAAAAATATTAAAATTTTTAATCCCAATCCCTCCCACTCCCATCCCACGATTTAAAACATGATCCCACTACCATCTCACCCTTTTAAAAATTTTTTATACAATATATCCTCTTTATAGTAAAACGTTTGGGGCCTAACAATTTTTTGCAATAAAAGAGTTTTACAATAAAATAAAATAAATAAAATAGATAAAAACTCATATAATTATAGCCAATGTTTTAATATAACAGAAATTTGACTACAGTATAACCGGTTTAACTATATCGAGCATAAACTGAATTATATCACTTTAAACATATGCTAATCCTAACTTCTCAAGTCTTTTACAGGCTTTGGTTTCTTAATATTTTTACGTTAGATTCTATTCGCCAGAAAATCTTAATTATCTCTTATTTATTAAAAGTAATTTTAAGATATAGATTAGTAAAAATGCTATGTTATAAAGTCTTTTGCAAAAATTTTGTTTAAATAGTTTGTAAATTTATATTATAAGTTGTAATCATATTATTCAAATATATTAAATTTTAATGTTTTTCGCTTCACTCACTATTTAAAACTTTACTTTGTTTGCATTCAATTACACAACATTAATTCCACTCCCATCCCATTCCATTGAAAATTTTTTCAATCCCTCGCACTCCTATCCCATGGCTTGAAATTTAATCCCATCCCACATACATTTTTGCAATCCCACTCCCATCCCATGGGATTGGGATTTTCATCACTACTTTGGCCCATATTTTGTGATTAAAACAACTTTATGAGACTTTCTGTGTCTTGAGTCCAAAGAGTAGGAGTAGATCTCAATGTCACTGAAACTGTTGACTAATCTGTCAAAACATATTATAGAAATGGTTCTTATAGTTAAAAATAAAACACTAACTTATATAATATATTCACTGCAATTATTGGATCAGCTTTTGGTAGAATTCAGTTGAGGACAAGTAGAGGGAGAGCTCATAAAAGTGTCAGTTATAAGTAGAACTGTTCTCTTCTTGACTTTTTTTAAGTTTATTTAATTAGCGATTAATCCAATTCAGAGTTTACTATAAGCGGATTCACTGCATTCGCGTATTTTTATATTACACTTACAATAAACTTATTGATAAACTTGAATTTATATTTAAAAGTGACGTCATTTATGTGTAAACACTTATTATATAACACATGTCCTCTGTTTATAAGTGTCATAAATGTAAATATTAACTAATTATTATTATTGTTTACAACAAATACCTGTATATTATAATTACCAGTAATAAGATGTTAATCATTAACGAAGAGCAGACTCGAGAGTATATGATCTCTCGCGCGAAGACATGTTTATTAAGTGGAGATTCGAGTTCTGCGAAGTCTTGGATTATGTCCGCAAACGCTTTATTCCCAGAAAACGACAAAATAAAGGTTTGCTTAAGACTTAAATTGATGTATGATATAAATGAATAACAATAACAATAATGTTGTCTATAATTGTTTGATAAGTTTGAAGCGTATGAGATGTGCAGATGCGAGTCGAAGGTGAGTGAGGCCAACAAATACTTGTGCGAAATGTTTGTCACCAATGAGTCCGATCACAAACTGATGGATGAAATGAAACAAATATTGGTTTCAATTCGTAACGAATGGCAAACATTTCATTTGACTGAACAACAGATTAACTCAATGTTTGGCAATCAGTTCACTAATAAGTCTTCAAATTGGAGTCAATTTTATACCAAACTGTTTGCCTCTCTTTCACCTGAACATCAGTACCAACTCTTGAAACGAGTCTCCGATCAAATCGAAGACACAATCATTTTAATAGATTTATTGCTTTTTATATTAAAAAAATTTCCGGAAAGTGTTGCAGAAAATGGAATCAAATTAATAGAAATAATGGATGAAAAGGAAAACCAAATGAAACTCAATAATAATTTAAACGATTCTAACGATTCCATTAATTCTATCAATTATTTGAGGAAAAAACTAGTTTTCGATGTTTTGCCGATTATTTTTGCGCAAAAATCAAACTTAATTTTGAAGTTTGAGTTAATACAGAAATTAATGCAAAAGTCTTTAAAATATTTCGTCGAACAAGTGATTCGACCGGAAATTAATGACTTTAATAATATGGATATAAATGTCAATAATTCTAATAATAATAGCATTTCTCTTAACAAAGAAAACGCTGATTTACTCGAAACTAAAATAATAGAAATTTTTCATTTGATTGGACTTAAAAATGAATGGAAACTCTTTAATGGCATTAATTTCAATAATGAAACACAATTGGAGTTAATTTATGATAAAATATCTCATTTTATAGACGAGTTTCGCTTTTCAGGCGATACCGACTCACCCATGGATTTGAGTTCTGCGTCGACCGCAAAGATAGGCGGAGACGAACAGACGAACCAACAAATACTTTATGCGACTCTTCTTCTGTTTCTGTTATGTTTGAGACGATATTTTAAATTAAGTCATGATTTTGTATTAATAGAGCAAACGAGTGCTTCATTTAATGAAAATAAGATAACGATATCTATTAATAAAAAAAGAAAAATACAATTAACTGAACCCCAATTGATTACAAATAATGCAGAAATGAAACAGATGTTTGTGATCGCTTCTAAAGCATTGAAACTATTACAGGAAAATTTGACTATTAATAAAGGTATTCAACTAAACATACATTTATTTGGTTTCAGTTCTCTTTATTAATCATAAATAATCTTTTAACAGAATTTATAAGAATATCAGAATTGATAGGTTTGGACAAATGTCAATCATTTTGTTCATTTCTAATCGATTCCAGTATTTATAGATCAGAATTAAATGAAGTTTTGGCGTCACTTCTCAGCAAAAAATCAATTACTATGAAAAACAATTTACAACTGATATCAGTCTCACTAATGCTTCACGACTATAACGGAACACTTAAGTACTGTCTGGACTCTATCGAAAGTCTGCCACTAAAGCATAGCTCTACCAAAGAAAGACTTCCCACAAAAGCAACTCATGAGTCAACTACTCATTCGCGACATTTGTTTTTCCTGCCGCTCAATGTCGACGATATCATGCGTTATATTATTGAAGTGATAATACTCTGTCTCAAAGATCGTGTTATACTATCACTAAAGCCCAGCGACTTAGGTATTGGACATCTGTTAGTATTGTCGCAGTACTTATGGCCCACTTATGTGGAGCTCTTCTTGACGTGTATGTCATGCATACGCAATGGAGCAAAGGCTCACTCATCGCAATCTCAGCCCAAGTTTGTGTATCAATACTTTTTCAATTATATCTTTATTCCTGATATTATCGAAGAGTTTATGAGTATCGTAGAGATGAAAGATATTTTACTTGAACTCAAACCAACAAATCCAACACTTGGAGCACCGCTTAAGACAAGCAGCAAAGTAATAACAACACGAGGTGTTAACAAAGGCTTCAAAGAAGAGAACAGATCATCACTTGTGCAACAAATGAAAGTAAGCAAAACTCAAGTCCCAAATGAATTGTTTATTGACTTTATAAACAAAGAAATTCGTTCATTTATGGCTTCGTTTCATAAATAGTTATTTAATAATTGAATGCAAATCAATGTTAATTTAATAATAAATCATAAAACAGAACTTCTTAAATAATTGACTAAACATAAAGACTTATTAAATTCTTTCGATAATTTATCCCATAATTTTTCAGTAATTGCTGACAAATCATTGCATTTGTTTATAAGTTGATCATTATTAGCAATTTCTTCGATATGTATTTTAATAAAGAGTCCTAAATATGATTGAATGAGTTCAAAATCTCTATTAGTTTTTAATAATTCATCTATTCCTTCGAGAAAGTTAAGCATCAAATCTTGAGAGCCATTAATATCTGCAGAAAGCGATCGTATTTCCGCGTCAACGGCTGACGGACCCATTGTTTTCATTTGCTCTAAAAGTGGAGAATAATTGAATTGAACGCCACATGAAATGAGGAGTTCACCAAATGATGAAATGGGTTTCATTTTCTCAATAATTCGAGAATCGGACTGTTTTTCAGGCGATTCTTTCACATCGATCGCAAACTTGGGCTCAAGTCCAGCAATTGTTGGCAAAAAGAATGGAGCGTTTTGTGGCTTCTTTAAGGGCTCTTTAGGTTTATTTCTTTTCTGTGAAAATTATTCAACAATTGTTAACTATCTATACTTATAAAAGGGGTGAGTAGTGTGTGGACACTTACTTTAATAATATCTAAATTTAACAGATTTTTCCATCTGGAGTGAGGTAAAGACGACAATGTTATCAAGTCTTCTGATAATTGTTGCGGTGATTTATAAACAATATCTTGATTGTCATGCATTTCATGGTCAACAGTCTGATTGTCTGCACTTTCACTTTGATCATTATCTTCTTCCTCTTCTTCATCACTTCTAATTGTTGGCAATTCGAGTAAAATTGGATCAAAATTTTCAGGTAATGGACGTAAAGTAATCGCAGAATAAAGTGAAATATTAGCCCAAAGATAAATTCCTAAGTTATCAGAATGAGCGGTGGCTAAGAATTCTCCAGTTGGGGAAAATGCAAGACTAACACAAGGACTCGAAACACGGAATGCGTCCACCATTAGACCCAATGGCAAATCCCAAACTCGTATAATTGAGTCCATACTCGATGTTATAATCCAACGGCACTCATTATTAAAGGCCATATCTGTTACTCTATTTCCGTGCGGACCAAAAATACGAATTACTCGACGAGTTTCACAGTCGACTATATTTATGAAAAAGTTATCCAATGAAACGGCCAATAAAGAGCTGCAATAGAGACAAAAGATTGATAGAAACACATTTAGTTAACGTTAAATTGGTTTATCAAACAGACCTCTCTTTATGAATGATAATCTGATTGATGGGCGCCACCAATTCTAGAGTTTTCAATAGTTCTTTAGCATTAAAGCGCCAGAATTTGAGATTAGAATCATTGCCACCGCTTATAACTAATTGGTTGAGACAATCGCTTGCGATTCCCCGAACTGGTCCGTCATGTGCTTTAAATAAATAAAATCGTTTACTATAAAAAATATTTAGAAAAAAAAGAAATTTCGAAATTAAAGAAACCTTTATTTTGACCATAAGTTGCTCTATGAATACCCGATTGTATATTAAACCTATCCATATGTCCGGTATTATATCCAATGATAACGAAATTGCCACAAGCGCTCAGACAAACGCACTTTTGTTAATAAATAAAAATTTAATGATTTTGTAAATTAAATGAAAGATCAATAGCTACCAGAGCGACGACATTGTATTGTCCGTTAAACCTTTGATGAATGAGTTTGTGTTCACCCATTTTCATTTTATCGAAAGACCAAGTGGTCACTGTGTTAATACGCCGATGACAGGCGGCGATTCCGTCCCACTCTTTTTCTCGAGTCATTTCTGTGATTCATAAAAAAAATCTCATTAAAGATGTTGAGTATAAGTGAATTTTATGCCAATACCAGTCGTGAAATCAACGATTGGCTGCATTTTATTGCTATCTCTGCGAACGCCTTTCTTTTTAGCCAACTTTCTGTTTTGCGAAGCGGTCCCCAAATTGCGATTCAGTCGCTCTGAGAATATTGAAAACGCGCGTAAAGTTGAGTCGAGTCCAGCGCTCAACACGTATTGACCTCTCGAGCCATGAAAACGAATCTTTGTCGGCGGCTTATTATGACCTTCACGTTGATATAGAATTCTAGCCGAGCCGTCCGATTGATCGAAAATCCATATCTGATAACATTTTAGAATTCAATGTTGAAAACTATGAGTAAATTTGTTTATTCAGACCTTTAATGAATTATCGGTAGAATTGGTCACAAGAAGTGGTTCGCGGTTAATAAAATTCGCGCCGACAATAGAGCCCGAATGAATATTTCTCATTTGTGTCTCTAATCTCTTATGTTCTAAATTCCAAACCGCCAAATGACCGCTCGATGAAGACGAGACCAGATATGGCTGTCCGTCACTCCTGAATGTGAGGCTCAGGACTGAACCCCATTCCTGTTTGAATTTCATGAGAGTTTCGTCTATTTTCAAGTTATGAACAATAATAGAGCCATTTTCGAGACCAATGGCCACGATGTCAATGGCCGGCGCCTGACATAGTTGTGTGACTTTACTGTTCCAACCATTGAAAGTATAAATACATTTTTGTGTTCTTATATTCCATAATTGAAGTGACCCTTGAGTAGAGCCCATCAGTATTTTGTTTACATAAGTGGCCGGATGTAGAAGTGCTGTCATTTCAAAGCTTTGTTTATCAAAAGGTAGAGTTAGACTCAATTCTTCGCTTCTTATTTCCCAAACTCTTATTATGTTTTCTCTGTCTATTGCTATCAAATGCGGTCCAAACGGAAGAATATGTGTAACCGTTTGGAGACAACCTTTAAATGATTTCGCTTTCTGTCAAAGTTTACATAAATTATATTCATATCGATTATAATAATATTCAATAAATTGTAATATTAACCCATTTGTGACCATATTTGAAGCCAAATATTTGATTGTTCGCTGCGGTGAACACGTATTTTGAATCACTCGTCAATACATTGATATCAGTTGAATGCGAGACACCTTTCAATCAATTTTAATACAAATATTAAATATTTTAATAATTATTATTAAAAATAAATACATAAATAAATAATTAATTACAGGTTTCCACGAGTTTTAGCTTATGATTAAACACAAGAAAACTATTATCAGAGGCAGTGATGAC
>JAQGCH010000551.1:0-21936 GCA_034699485.1 Nanhermannia elegantula | reverse complement strand
CGTATAACTTTTTGACGTTTAGATATTTACTCTGTATTTATATAGTTTATATTAAAACTGTTCTTAGGAAGAATAAAGATGAACCGAACCGAAACGACCCGCAGATCGATTGGGTTCGGCAATTCAAAATAGTTTTAATTCAGCTCAAATTAGCATTAATTCAGTTCAAAATAGTGTTAAATCATTATTAAAATGGATTTAATTGAAACAAAATTTAAAAAACTTATGTTTCAAATAACATTTAAAGATATGCGGTTCTTTGCGGATATCCGCGAACCGAACCGAACCGCAATTTTCAGAAAATTACGAACCGATCCGCGGATCGGTTCGGAACAGCTTTAGTTTGTATTTTTTTATGGAAGAAAACAATACCGTAAACCCCCGTAAAAGCAATAATTGGCATTACAATGAGTTATTGAATAGTTTTTATAACGAAAGAATTCGAATTTTATATTACATTATTGCGGAATCACATACAGGTTCCTGCAAAAGAAAAGCACATTTTGAAGAAAGATATGTAAAATAATAAACTGAGTCCGATCAAAATCCAATATAATAAAAAATTTTAATATTTAAATAAAAAGTTAACTTTAAATTTGTTCATACTTTTAAAAACAAATAAAAATTTTATATCGAGTTCAAAAATTGAATTTAACATATAGTTTGAAGTATGAGATTGAGACATAATTAAGGTTGAACTTGAAATAGAAAAACATGCTTTCAGTGTTCATTTTCGGTTAAAATTACTTTCAAATAAAGTTAATTAAAATATTTAAAAATGGTTAACCAGTGTTCAGAAAGTGAAAAATTAAAATATTACTTGGAATAACTGTCTAAATATTATACGATTTAATCCACAAAATAAATTACAATTTGTTATATTTATTATAAAATACTGATAAAATATACACCGGTAAACCGAAAATTGTTAGCTTTATCTTGTATGATAAGTTTTGATAACACGTTATCACTAAATCACTATTTGTTTAAAAGAATTTTTGTTCAGCTTTTACTCTATAAAATTGATTAGAATTTGGACATTATTTTATTAAAGTGTGTTATACACTGAAGTCTATATCCGAAAATTGTGCTTTTCTTTTGCAGGAAACTGTACACATAAACCCACAAAACCCACAAAACACACACACATCAGAGGCACCCACGTCCACATATTGAATCGATTTTTAAAAAATGAATTTCTTTGCATAATATAAGAATATCTACAATACAGTCACAATAAATTCTTAAACTGAACACAAAAATTCCTTTAAAACAAATAGTTAGAAATGCAAAATAGTCTTTTAGAGAAATAAATGAAAAAAAATCAAATTAATTTTGAGACTCTTCTACAAATGCATGTCAGTTATAAATCTGTTGGAAGTGAACTTACTCTTCTACTTAATAAGAGAAGTGCTGTAATATTTCGTGTGGAAGCAAAACAAATAAAAATGTTTGAACTGTAGTTTCAATTTTGCAATAATTCCAGGACAACAACAATTGCTTATAGCTTTGAAAGTTATAATAAGAAATAGGGTTTAAACGTTAGAGCCATAGCATTAGTTGATTGAAAAGATAAAAGCGATCGTTTCTTCGTCCCAATGAAGCAATTAATTGACTGAATCGCTCAAAAAGTAATTTGGGTGCATTCACAAGTGTTGCTCTCAATAACTTGTTAAGCTTACAAATAGCAGTTTAATACAAATTGATGTAATTCTCACTTAAATAAAGATCTGCTCTTTATTTATTTCTGAGATTAAGAGAGGATTAATTATCATTTTAAATCTTATATCAAATGTCTTAATGATCTCATTTTAACTACAGCTATAAATTTTAATTATTTCAATCAACGAGTTGTAAATATTTTTCTTATAAATATATATATTTATTTTTTAATGTCTCGACATTTATTTTTGTTATTCAACTCAATTTATAAAGTCTGGAGTTTTTATAAGTACAGTAGAGTAAAACGTAATCATAAGACACTTATATCATAAGAATCATAATCACTTATATTCTTAACAAGACTTAACATTTCATTTATCCGACTCATCGTATGCTAACTTATTAGAAATAATGAAGTAATAAAAAAGTTTTATGCGTTGTAATCATACACTTTGAATAAATAACTTATAATCCATATTTTCGTGAGAATAAAAGCTGAAAAATTAGAGCTTAATGTCAAAAGTGAAAAATTGGAATATTCGAGTGCTTTTGAGTCTTTGAAGTCATCATTTGACTTAAGCCGAAACCCATTACTGTCTGAAACTTCGTTTTTTGTAAATTGAATTTTTTTAATGTAGGTTTCATTAGGACTAAAAACCATATTCTAGTGAACTTATAGTGATTTAATTGAATTGAAATAAAACAAAATTATTTTAGAGTAATCAAAATCTAATAAATAACTTCATTCACGTGTAAATTTAATTTTACGATTCATTTGTGTTATTAATAAATAAATGAAAGAGGAACTAAATTTCAGATTAATTTAATTATTATTCTGATTCAAACCTCTCATTTATATTTAAAATTACTTTTAGTAACCTTTGTTTGAGTTTATTTATATAACTATTGATAGAAAAGCATAATATATCTACAGTACAGTTCATATACGTGAATATAAGTTATGTATAGTATTTGCACAAATGATAACTAATGTATTGAAACGCAATTTACTGAACATAATGACAGAAATCTAAAACTGAAGCAAAGCCAACAAAATTACTATTTGCCTAAAGCCTTATGTATACAACTGAAATAAGCTTTTGAAAGAAGGCTTAACTCTCACACTTTTCGAGTGCAAATGTTCCTGTTTTTGCCTACAATTTAATAAAGTGTTCACTAATTTCATTGTTTTGATAGAACACTTAAGCCTTATGTGAAATAAATGTGATGACAATGATTTATGAATTACATTGAAACTGCCATTACATGCCTGATAATTATTTTGATGCACTCACATTACCGTATAGTTGGCTTACAATTTAGAGAAATCAGTTCGGACTCGAAAAAATTGCAAATATTTTCTCTATTTGAGACGCAACAGATGCAAAGAAGCCCAAGAACTGAATTCTAATTTATTTTTGTAAAAACTGTGTACAAATACATCAATAAATTACTCGATAGCTTTCGAAGTTATTTTCAACTAATGAGACATTTAGTATTGAATCAATGGCTCGAAAGTAAGTTTGAAGACCTTTTTCTATGAGAAGATCTAAAGCCATTGCATAATACACTACATTTGGTGTATTGTATTGTGGAATATACTCATTATTCTCTTTACTGTTTGGGTGTTTGACACAAAGTTTATTGTGAAAAAGGTAAACGCCTTTCTAAGTGTATGTCTTCGCTCACTTGTTAGCAATTGAAGTTCATTTTAGCTCAAAAACAAAACAATTAATCCAATCTATTTTTCAAAAGAGTTCAAACCCCTTATTAGCGAATGACACCACAGTTTACTTTGTTATTGCTTACTTTGCTAACCGTCTGTCACTTTTACTTAAGTCTGTTATTATTTATATTTGCACTGCCATTACCCCTTATATAAGATAATTCTGCACTCAAATACACGATCACACCAGACATGTTCAAGGGGGTGTGGGGTGGGGGTATTCCCTCCCTGAGGTCCGAAACTTTACCTTGGTCCCCCCATGAATTTTTGGATTTTTACCTACGAAGGGGGGATCAATGTAAAATTTTTATAAAAATAGTACCCCCCCCCCCTCCCTTGGAGCTTCATACCTTGGCCATCTCTGGATGACACCCTTAATAAATACATTTGAATAAAAAATTGTAATTAATAGGGATCGAATTTTTGCATAAATGAATATTTTTTCTCCTTTTTCTCTTAGTAATTGCTATAAAACATAAAAATAATCACGAATTACAATAAGAGTAATACAAGTATTGTATTGCACAAAAATGGATATTTGATCATATTTTAGTGATTCATTTGCTATTATTTGCATATTTTGCCCGATTTTTTCAGAACAGTAAATGTCAATTTCTGAGGTATACAGACTGAAAAGATAAAGATAGCTTTCACTCAATAGAAACCGTTTCACGAATTTAGACTTATTTTACTAGTAAAAGAACGTTACACTTATTTAACCTTATAATATGGTTCAAATTTGAACAATTCAAATAATATAATTTGACAATTTTTTAAAAATAATATTGAAAATCCATTAATTAAATAAAAATTGGGATAATCTGCTGGAATATTAAAAATATATATTATTGTTTATAAAATTGACATTTATTTCATAAAATCAATTAAAATTTTTACTGAAAATAGATAAAAACGGAAGAATAAGGGTATATTTTTAGTGCATATTTGCATGCATATAAATCCGATCCCTAGTAATTATCAATTATCTTCCATTGTAACAATTTTTAAACTGACTAAAATTAATTTTAGCACAAAAAATATAAATTATTTGATAAAATTGATTCAAAATAAATTTATGTTTGAAATGATTGATTTGTAATGTATGCAATTTCTAATTAGAGGTTTGTATTTTTCTATGTGACATAGGTATGATTTGCAGTCTATTCAGTTTTTTAAACTATTATTTAATTACATGAAAGCATTTCCAATTTTATTTGATATGTTTATTAGATTTAAAATAAGATTTTCAGTAATTTCTAACTCTTTATTAGCAGTTTATTAGTAATAAAATGATTGTTTAGTGTTTCCCTAAGATTCTAAATATTATAAACTTTAGAAAAATTAGAAAAGTTTAATATATTTTATTTACATAAACAGAATCGAAGTAAATTAACTCTTATTTAAAGTAATCTAAAGATTCTTTTAGAAACTTAATTGCAAAAGAATCTGAAGACTTCAGATTTCATTCATATTCTTAGTGAAAAATGTGTGAAACCCAGTGCCGTAACCAGCTATGGTCTAAGGGGACTATAGCCCCCAGAGATTTTCCTTAATTTAATTGTATGTCTTTAGCAATTTTGAAAATTTGTCATGTCCTCCATTTTTTCTATAAATAGCCCTAAAAACCAAAAAATTTCTGGTTATGCCACTGCAAACCTGAAAGACTCTACAGATTATTCATTTCTTATTAAACTAAATGCTAAATTTTTTCAAATAAGTCCACATTCATCTAAAACTTTTGGCTCAATCTTTCCTTAAGAATTTTAAACTTTGTCTTAAAACAAGTCATATGCTATTATTCAAATTGCAAATAAAAATATTGGTTTCGTTTCTTAAAATAATTTATGAAATGTTGAGTCGCATATGTCTAATGTTCACTACATCTTAAAAAAGACAAAATAAGTTATGAGTTTTACTTAGAGTCTTTATTTTTCGGGTTTAATTTTCACGACTATTCGGGGTGGTTTAATTAATCTGACTAAATTCGCATTTTATCGGATTTAACCCGAAAATTTATTTTCAATTTTGGATTCATAAATTCAAAAATTTTTATATACTAATGAAAATATTCTATATTTCCATTGAAATATAAAATCAAGTGCATATTAAATCTAGGAACGGGTACCCGGGTGCCGACTTGTTTCTCCAGATACCTGGTTCTAATTTCTAAGAGCTGGATACCTGGAAATTATTTGTTTCTTTATTTCTCCCTTGAATTTCAAATGCAAAGGTCTCAAAAAACAAAGTAATCACATAAATACTGAACTATTGCCGGATTATCACATTCTTTCTTTAACTCTTTAAGACTTTGAAAATAAAGTAATTTGTTTAGCATTGACTTTGTGAATATTGGTGTTTAAGTGAAATTATTAAACTTTCGTTTTCAGTTTTATCTTGTGAAAGTTTTCCAAATATTATTTAAGTATTTTAAGATATTAAAAATGAGTTGGGTTTAAAAATATGCTCAAAAAGTTAGGGAATACGCATTTTAATAAACTTTATAAGCATGTAATTTAAAGAATATGTGTTACCTTCCCTGGTACCCGACCAGTTCCTGAAAACAGGTACCCACGTATTGAAATACCCGGAATTCCCCGCTCTATTGCATATTTTGGTGTTCAAATGTTGGTGATTATCGATTATCTGTTTAAATATTTCTTTGCAAAAATCAAATGTTTTGACTTGGAATTCCTTAATATAAGGGTTTAAAACTACATTTATTATGCAATACTCTGTTCGATTCGGATTCAATAGGGTTAAACTCGAAAAGTAAAGGCTCTAGTCTTACGGTTAGTTCTGTTTCTGTGTAATGTCTCTGTTTTGTTATTACAAAATATAGTAAACTTTTTAAATTATAAACTGAATTAATCAATAAGTTATAATGAATATAAATTATAAAAAATATTGTATTTGAATATTGCGTTTAGATTTTAGAATAATTGTATTTCTATTAATCTAATCCACAACTATTGTCTCTAATTGAGTTCTCTAATTCACTAATATTCAGTGAGAAATGAATTGAAGGCGGACCTCGCCATAGCTCTAAAAAATTATAAGAATCGAGGGGTGGGTCAATATTTTAATCTGTTTTCTGAGGCAATATATTTAATAAAAGTTATTTCTCAAAAAAATAAATAATTTTTGCACAAATTCTTTTATAGTTTTTTTAGAAAAAAGTACTAAAATTATTGCTAATCGTTTTTCAGGCAATTTAAAAAATATATTTTTACATCAAATTTTTAAAAAATTAAATTTGGTGCTAAAGTTTCGACAAATAATTTTAAATAACAACTATTTGACTTTTTTAGACCCCATTAGCAATTCTTTTTTATTTATTAGGAAAATATTGAATGCGATTCGCAAAGATTGAAGCTAAATAAATAATGTAAACTCTGCTAAATAAGTGAAATAAGACTATAGTATAACAATAAACATGTTTATCAAGTTTCATAAGTGTTAGTAATTGCTTTGCATTGGTTTTATTGGTTTCACTCATTATAAAAACCTAATAGTCTTTAACAGTAGTGAACCAAAATATTTAAAAATCCAATTCCTTTTTCACTCCATTCCATTCATTTTATAACTGATACTGCACAGTAGTTTCATCTATTTATTATCTATTATACATATAATAGGTTACGTATTATGCAAGCTTCACTTGTATAATCAATTGTATAGTCGCTCATCAGTATTATTAATTAGTAGTATTGTAATTGTATAGGTCTGTACAGGTATTAGTGCATTATAACGCTCGGTCACGATTTGTTAAGAATAACTAGTATTTCATAGATAATGAATGCGTTTTTAGCTTCGACTTATTTCTTTTGTTCTGTTTGTTGAGGATTTGACTGTTAACAAGTGACTATTGGTCTGTTATTAAAGATAGAAATGTTGTAATCAAAAAATGCTAAAACAGAAATGAAATACTTGTTTTATAAAACAAAATTGTTCTAAACTTTCTATACTTATGAAATTTAAAAGGGTCACATCATTTTATTGATAACCCAAAACTAATTTCTTTACTCAACAAAATATTCAAAATTGTAATTTTTTTATAATAATTGGAAGTTTTCTAAAAATTATTTATTGTTTTGATATATTTTTGTTTATATTTGATATTCCAGTAAAAATTAAATAATTTATTTTAAAATTTGGATTCATATAAACTCAATTTAGTTGAAATGGAATGACGGAAATGAAGATTTCATTTCATTAATTTTTATTGATTCCACATCCACTCCATTTCATATGGAGTCCACATTTTGCTCACTATTTTACAGCCTCAATATAATTAATTCATCCAAAGCTAACTTCCTTTGAATTTTAATTAGTTTTTAGTTTCATTTAGTGTTTATAATATTTGCAGACAGAGTCTGAAGTTGTCATTTGGAAATTGTCTAACAAACTAAATTGTTTAAAAATTAAGACATATATACGTTTCATGTTTATATACCTTTAAATGACAGATTATTTTGTATTTTATATTTCTATAAAGCATTAGCGATATAAAAATTGTATGGTTTGAAGCAGAGATGCCCAAGGAGAGGTGCGGGTAGGGTGTACCCCCTCCAGGCTCAAAAAATTTTATCTTGGTCCCCCTTTGATTTGTAGACCCCCCCCCCCCCCCCATGGATTTCTGATCCGAAATTATTTTATATTTACCACTTAAAAAATTAAAGGGGGGACCAAGGTAAAATTTTTTTTAAAAATAGTACCCCCTGGAACATCATACCTTGGGTATCCCTAGTTTGAAGCCCATCGCCCATCAAAATGTAACAATAATTTTTCTTAAAATGAATAATGCATATGTGCGGCTCATAAGTTTATTTGAATCTATAAACAAACTTTTTAATCTGCATTTAATCAACGAGTCCTTTTTGAATTGAATAAGTATAATCATTCTTACGACGTTAGCATAAAAATATAAACAGTACTAAACTATAATATTATCTGGAGTTCTAATAAATAATAGTTTAATAAATTATAAGGTTCTAAAAACTAATAATAAGTAAGATTTATGATTTTTTTGCTTCTGACCCTTGTAAGGAAGCGCTATTTTTAGGGGACAGTGATTGCTCTTTCTTAAAAATGCTGTTGCTTTATGAGTATTAGGCATCAATCATATTCTAAAACAAGACCAAAAAGTACAGGCATTAACAAAATAAGAGAAATCATTTTTATTTTAGTTAATCAATAACTTTATAAGTTTAGGAAAACTTTCATATTATTCTTTACATAAATATTTTAATTTCCTTTAGGAGAATACATGTTCTATCGTTTTATCGCTCAATATTTAATTTTTTTACCGTTCCTTAATCTGAATGCTTCTTCACTTCGACTTTACTAACCCTGGAATCTGTTGATATTATATTATACTATTGAATAATTGAATGCTTGCAATTTATTATATGGAATACATTAACAATATATTGTACTGAGAAATATATTTTTGCCCACAAAGAACCAAAACTTTTATAAGAAGACACCGATCGATAAAACCTCTACATGTCTACATGTCATTCCCTTTATTTTAGAAATTACAGAAAAATATTAGGTTTCTGTAGGCTTCACTCAAAATTTGAAATAAGATGTCAAGTCTTTTGTCAATATAATGAAAAACCTTTAAATATAAAACTTTAATACTTGACTCTATCATTCATTTAAAGTGTTTTTTCTGAAATATTCAGTGAAACTTTCGATTCAATGAAAACTTTTAGCATATTTTCTATAAACTACAAAAACTCATGACCACCAGTTAATTGATTGTTTACTTTTATTGTATCTACAGTTGGAATAAATGAAAACTATAGATATAGTATTAACAATTTGATCAAATGCATGTCAGCCACTTCACTTCATATCATTTCTGCATCTATTTGACCATCAAATGCTAAAAATATATTATTCTTTACTTTATTCATCATTTATATTATATATCCCTAAAAGTAGAGAAAACAGATTTTAAAGTTGTATTTTCTTATTTTATTGTATAATTCCTGTCATGAAAACTGGATTAATATAATACAAGACACTTTATGTACTGGTATTACTACAAGTATTTATCATATATAAAAAATATTGTCAAACATATTGATATACCTGAAGCATTTATTGAAGTATTTGCTCAATTTTTTGAACAAAAAAAGTTTTGAAAAAAACTTAAATATATAAATATTGTGCATGACTTATAAATAATTTGTGATTTTTCTTTTGTGATACATAAATAACTCCAATTTTTTAATGTAAATGCAAATAAAATTTCAGATTTATTCTCCTTATGGCAGATTTGATAAAGTTTAAGCCAATAATATAAATAATTATTCTCTTATATTTAGAAAGCATTGACCTAAAAGATGAACATTTATATGATAATTGCAATTCTCATTAACGTTTTGGAAAACGGTAACTCATTCTTCATATTTTTTACTATCGCTTATAATATTTGAATGATTTTTAACAATTAAACTTAATTTAAATAAAGGCCAAACTCTGAGCCAATTAACAATGGAAGCACCGTGTATTTCTGGATATTTCCCATGCAATAAATCTTCGATTTGTGTCCGTCAAGAGCTTAACTGCAATGGGAAAAATGACTGTCCCGACGGGTCTGATGAACGAAATTGTGGTAAAGTATACATAGATTTTAGAATTTTGTTTAAAAGCAATTTTCTGAATGTCGAGAACTATTTGCAGAGGACTCGGAGAAAAGCAAATTTTATAACGATTTGTTTAAAAAGAGACCGGACGAAGACAGAGAAAAGAGAAAACAAGAGGGATGTCTCATCTCTAACATTCCTGATGTGTGTTCGTGTTCTACTTTAAGCTTATTTTGTGAACATCGAAACCTTTTAAAAGTTCCACCAAATCTGCCACAAGAAGCAGAGGACTTGTGCGTGACCTATGAGTATAATATAGTATATAAGTTAAAAGCATAGCAAAAATAATAACGTGAAGCTATATTTTTAAAAAGAACGGATAAGTTAGATATCTGTTTATGTAAACGATGTAAACAGCTTACTATAACAGTGCTATACTGTTTACATGCATTTGCTAACAAAGCACACATTATGTTAATTTCTTATCTAAATGCTCTCCAGAGCAAAGAATAATGCTTTCCAGAGGAAACTGACCGCTATTTAGTATATGTTTTTCTGTATCCTAAGAAAACATTCGATATAACAAAAGTCTATTCTGTTTATCATTTGGCTATTTATTTATGGCTAAGAAACAGCAATAAATTGAGTACAGATTTGATAAATAGCTTTCTCTAATGTTTACATATTTTATTTATTTTTAAAAGAATGAAATGAATTCACATTCAATCTCAATTAATTTGATAGCAATAAATCATTTGAATGACAAAACCATTGCATGTTCGAGAAAGCACTTGCATAACTTTAGTATTAGAGTTCATATTATTAAGCAGTGGGTTATAAACAGAGTTACATTAAATTTGTTAAATTATAAAATAGTGAAGCAAACCCTTATAGTAATTCTTTAAGTTTTTATCAAAAATATTAATAATAATCAAACGACTAATTTTTGATTTCAATTTTTCATCTTTGAATAACTGAGTCAGTGGCTCAGTGGAAAGGTATCGAACTCATGATTGAAGGGTCGGGAGTTCGAACCCCGGACACTGCACTTCTTTGACTGCAATGTGCCACATGTCCATTGTTTTCGAACAATCCCAAGCCCGTAACGTTAGTCCACACGACGTTCCCCGTAAAAATATCACTATAACGCTGGGCTAAAGATGAGATCTCCTAAATAGGAGTTGACGAGGAAAATGTTATATGATATTGTTGCGCCGAGTGTCGGATCTTAATTTTTGGGAAAAATATGTAAATTTTAGAGTTCAAACACTTTTTTGAATATTTTTCTTTTTGTCCATCGTTTGTTTATTAATAATCTATATTTCAATTAAAATTCACTTTCTGTTCAATAAAATTTGCAAATTTTTGAGAACATAACTTTCGAATAATATATAAATATATAAAAACATGAAATTTAATTAAGCATTTGAAATGAATAAAATATAGGCTACAATTGAGCAAATTTTATGAGAAAGTCTTAATTTGCAAGCGTTAATGAGACTCAATATTAAATAATGGGGTTTATAAATTTGAAAATAAATTGATTGAACTTATCTTTTAAATAGGGATTTGTCAGGAAATCTTTTGGCAACACTTTCTGAAACAAGCTTTCCAAAGCCATTTGACAACTTGTCAAGACTGTAAGTATTATTAGTTTATTAATAATTAGACGTGACTTAAACGAATGGAAATTAGATTTTTTCTAAGCTCCTAAAAATCCATTTGCATTGTTTCGTTTGAATACAAAAGACTAACATATATATACGTATTATATAAGGTTGAAGCCTGATATTCAGTACTAGTATACACTTTCAGATGTAGTTATTTCAGTTCTAAGCAGAATCATTGTTATTCTAATTTTCTGAAGTATAAATAGATTATAACAACACTTTGAATTAACTTTAAAAAAATTTCGTGATTTTGATCAATTTGTTCACGAACCTGAATGTTAAATATCTGAATAAGTCTTTATTGAATTATATTGAATGTTAGTTATCAGACATAATATGTGGTTCACAATGTAAGACAGTTTTTTAATAACTTGCACTTAGTCATTAAATTGAAAATACTATATAAGCAATAAAATTCTCAAGAAATGGTTGGCTCAATTTTTTTATTTTGAATAGAATTTGCATTAAAAACGTGCAATTCAATCAATACTAGAATTGAAAAAAATAAATAGATAATAAAATCTTACTCACTTCTGAGTGCCATAAATAATATTTGAAAATAACCAATTTGTTTATATGTTTGTTAAAGTTTTTAGTAGTGATATTTCAATTTTGGTATCCAAATTAAGTTCAGATGTAATATCAGGAATTTTACTCATCAAAACAGATTTATAATTATGTTTCTCTCGATATTGATTAGAGTAACTGAATTGCATCAAAACGTGTAATAAATAACTTAACGTAACGTTTTATGGTTTCGCTATTTTTCCGTTTTCTCGTAAATCCAATAAATCGAAGCAAAATAGAACTTATGAATAAATTTAGAACAACAAAATAGTTACATAAAATACTATTCATGGGTATAGTCCTAAATTTTTAAATATAAAAATAGTTTTTATGTTATATACAAACTAAACAAATAATTTAGGACTCTTTTAGCAGACTCTAAAAATCCCTTATAAATGAATATAAGTAAATATTTGAAGTGTCATTAAATAACATATATTTAATTTCTAAACAAATATAAAACATTTTAGAACATAAATGTTTCGGCTTCAAAATTAGGATCTTTTTTCTTTTTATTTAAAATATATGGTTATTTTATCAAATATAGAAATATTATAAAATTTCAGTACATCCAAAAACAATTTTCCTCAATATAATTCTAAATTTGGATTTTTGCTCAAAAATAAGTAAATATTAAGTAAATATTTGGAAACTTTTTAGCAAATATTATATAAAAAGAGGCATAATAAATAAATATACACATATTCATGAGTATAGCGTCAAAATTCTGCTCTTTCTGCTTATAAATTCTGCTTTTATGCACAAACTTCTACTTTTTATTTCCGAAATTATGATTTAATGCTATAATTTGTTTTATTCTTAAATTTTATTAAGCATTTGAGAACAAATTAACAAATATTGACAAATCTTAGATTTTCCTCTATCGCTGCCCCCAACCAAAAATTTCTGGGTAAGGCACCGATTATCACTCAATAGGTTTAAGTTTTCAATTTCGGACATTTAAAAACATTATATTTAAATATTTCTCAATTATTGCTTTTACAAAACGTTGAATTTAAACAGTGTTTTATGAGTGAAATACAGTTTTTAATAATTAAAGCATAACTATATTAAGTATAGAATCATTTTTTCTGCATTTTATATTTACAATTTATATCAAATGACTAACGATTATAGAAAGTCGACTGTAAGTCAAAAACACAGTTCACCAAAATCTTTGAAAAAAATTTTTGAATGGATTTTTTTGTAAAATTTTCCGAATTTTTATGCTTTTTCTGCTTAAACTTAAAAAATGTCTATTTTATGCTTTTTCTGCTTATAGTGAGAAATAAGCAGAATTTTGACGCTATATTCATTTCGCTGCAATTTCTTTTAATAAAGTTAAAGTACTAACTACTAAATATTGAACGAGTCATGAGATTTGTTTCACCTGACATTTATTAGTCTTTTTATAATGAATTAATATAATATACGCAGTGATGGCAGCGCCCAGCGCTCGTGCCCACGCTCGAGCTAAATTTGGCGCCCAACGCCCGCGCTAACGCCCGGGTAAAAAGAAACGCTTGGCGCCCAGTTTTTGGAAGCGAGCGCGCGTCGGGCGTTTACCTCGCGCTAAGCCAGTAAAGTTCATGAATATTTTTCTATTTTCAAAAATTAGGCTCTGAAAACCAATGAGTTTCGACACCCGTCGACTTTTTTTTGTACACTTTTCTTTCGTACACTTTTGTCGCGCGTAAAATGGCTATTCTGTTGCGTTCTGCTATTGTCAATATATTAACAAAGTATTGATTTTACAAAATAAAATATTAAGTTTTGATTAATTATTAAGTGATTGGACGCTCAGCGCCCACGCCCACGCTCACGCTAACGCCCAGCGCCTACTCTCATGACCGAGCGCAAGCCGCCCGGGCGTTTGCCATCACTGAATACACGTTATACTAGTAAATTACAGTGGCGAGCTTATCAATATGCAATTCAATTTATGCTTCATTTTCATAACATTAAAAAGTGGTGTCTATAAATACTTTTTATAAGCTTATGATTCTAAATTATGAACTCAATATTGAATATATTTAAACCATTTAATGTGGCACAATTTCAAACTAGCAAAATGGCAAAAGCAGTGGCGAAACCAGAAAATTTTGAGTGGGTGGGCACAAACAGGGAAACACAAAATTTCTTAATACATTCTATTTCTTTAGTGAATTGTAGTGTGTTTTACAGTTAGCAGAACATAAAAACTTTTATTTGAATAATTTCATGTAATTTAAGCACAAAAAATACAATACAATAAAGCTTTTTAAGAAATTAATTCACTTTTAATTTGAATTGGGGGGCCTGTGCCCCCTCGGCCCCTATGCTAGTTTCGCCACTGGGTAAAAGGATTAGCATTTTTATCAAAATTTTCACAAGTCTTATCAAAGTAAAGCATAGTTTAATTGCATATTGATAAGCTCGCGACTGTATTATACATAATTTTACTAATACAGTATTTGTAAAGCTGTGTGCAAAAGTTTTTTATACAGGTCCTCCATTTTGACCCGAAATGATACTTACTTACAAATAATGCACGTATTGGTTAAGAATTTGTTTATAATTTAAACAGATTTAAACATAATGCAAGTGCATTAAACTGTATGCATTCAAATTTTTGTTTAACAAAGTCGACAATGAAGTTAGTTTATGAAATCCTATTTGCGTTTTAAGCTGAAGTATTATGAATCGGCAAAAATAAAATATTAAAGTGAATAACTTTGAAAGCCTATTAAAATTGAATTTAAGTTTTCTTTTTTATTTGAGAATTAAATTCATCATAAAATTAAGACCTAAAGAATTATAAATGACTTTACTATTCACCAGTGCCATAACCAGAAATTTTTTATTCTTGGGAATAGGCATAGGAAAAATAGAAGATATTTGAATATTTAAAATTGCTATAGACCTACATTTAAATTCTGGAAAACGTCTGGAGGTCTATAGCCCCTCCAGGCCCATCTCTTAACTAGGTTCGAAACAGCGGCTCTTCAACAACATTTAATATAAGTTATGACCAGTAATGTTGAAGATCCGTTGTTTTACGAGAAGGTAATTTCCAAAATCCTGAAAACCAATTTAGGATTAAATTCATCGGATGTAAAATAATTTTCCCATTTCTTGATCATCACTGATACAAACTTATCATTAATCAAAGTAATTTTTGCCAGTGTTAGTGATTGCGCAACAATAATGTAATATAGACTAATACACCCACGAGTGATGTTTGTAATAATTATTTTTAACCTTTTCTGACATTTAACTAAAATTAAATCATTCGGTTCAGTGAGTAATAAGAATTCAAATAAATACTGTGTTTCAGTAAATCAAAAGTTCAAGTGAACTGATGTTATCTTTCGTTTAGTTTATTATTAAAAATGAGAGACACACAAAATTTATTTATTCAGTGTTTGCTAAATTTGATTAATTGATTTTGAGCGTGCTTTCAAATAATCATTGAGAGAAAAGCCTTACACCGAAACACATCATTTTACTTTAGATTTAAGATATTTTTTTATTTTTAAAGAGAAAATATTTTAATTATTATACTCCAAAATTTTGAATTAATAAGTGATGCTATATTACAAATGTGCTTCGATGAGCAAATCTAAATATTAGAAAAGAATTTTTAAGGAATTTTTAATTCAAAAGGTTTTGCAATATCTGTCTCAAAGAGATTCTTCGATTTGAGATATAAATAGAAGTTTCTTTTACTACAGTTTCTTCAATAGTTTTCTTTTACTATTGAAAATTATAAAAAACTAAAAAATTTAATATATTTCAAATTTATGTTTGTACAATTAATTTTGACAACAAGTTCATTCACTCTAATTTTTAATTTTGATTTGAATTCTTCAGACACGAATTTGTCCATAAATTCACTTCATTCTAATTTTTTGAACGAGTATATACTCCTTTAGAAAATATTTAATTCATAATTCTCTCTGTTTATGTCTATTATATGTAAAATTATATAAAAGTTAATAAAAGAATTTCAATAAAAATTTAATAATATATTATAGTCTTAACATTATTGAGTTGTTGGGAAAACATATTATTCAATAGGTAACTGAACTTAAGAATGTGTAGTTAGGAATTTGATCCCTAACTGGGACTAAATTCAAAAGCAGCCATGTTGTGAACCGGCATCTGCCATGGCCTTTATTGTTGATCTGTCACACTCAAGGCTGGTACTGCACCTTTTAAATTTTAGCAGCCCGACGCTTGTGCGCTAGTCAAATACGAAGAGGTTCACTGCTTTAGACATTTACATTGCTTTATCTGCGATCATGAATTTCTGGATGTTTTCTAATTCAAAAACTTTTTTACTTTTCACTTTACAAGATGATCCATTGCTTGTTTTGATTAAGCGATATAAAAATGTGCCAGAATCTTTTCAACTTTTAGTATTATTTATATCAGATTTTATATTATCCTAATATGAGACACAGTATATTTGATTGTAACAAAATTCTTACTATGTTAGGATCAGAACTTTATTACCCAGCCTTGTATTTGTTATTAACTTAAACTTTTTACATATATTTATTCAATAAATAAATAAATAAAATAAAAATAGTTATTCAAAATTTTTATCTTACCACAGAATCCTCACATCAGCAGGAATTGTAGACATAGAAATGACTACCTTTCAGAATCTGAAAAAATTACAGTATCTTTACATTAGTGGCAATAAACTGTCAACGATAAGAAACAAAAGTTTTCTAAACAATCACGCATTAACTTTATTGTAAGTATTTTTTAAAGTATTAACAAAAATTATATCAAACCATCAAATTCTTCAAATGTTAAGAATGTATTTATAAATATTAAACACAATTAATTGGTCGATGCGGTAGTTTTAAACATTTTCTAAACAAATGACTGCTAACAATCGTTTAATATATTAATAGTTTTTATCCTTTTAGCCAAACTTTAGCTCTTATGGCTTTTTGAGAACAATTTTAGGAATAACTTTCACATACAGTAGATTAGAACCTGATTAGAAATCACAAACCATACACTGAGTATCCATTTATATCCAAAGTATTTGGACATATTTGATATCTAGAATGGTCAGGTTTTCTGATCTGGTTGAGGGTCAGCTCAATTTAACCATTTTTTGTACATGAAGTTGGAGAATAAAGTTAGTCCCATAGAAGCCCATTATAAAAGACGAAAATTTTTGTAATGGAAGTCACTGCAAATGCTTTTAAATTTATTTCTCGAAAAAGAGGACTTATCCGGGGATGAAATTTTATATACGAAATCTTCTCTCAACGCAGAATCAGAATATATATATTGTCTTTACAATGAAGGGGTTATTTCTGAAAGTCCAACCAAACACTAAAGTTGTAGTTAGAATATGAATATAAGAAAAATATAAAGAAAGAATTCAACAAATTTTAAATTCTTTGTTATAAAGAAAATCTATTAAACTGGATATAAAATACATAAAATAAAAAAATTAATAATTGATAATTTATCGATATTATAGAGTACTTTCTCATAATCCTATTACAAAACTGGAACCAAATTCGTTCGAAGGACTCACAAACTTGACCGAATTGTGAGAATTTTTTTATTACAAGTTTTTCTATTTAACAATTTATAATTTCATGTCTATCTCTAAACAAATAGAGATTTACGCGATTGTCGCTTAAAAGATTTACCACAACAAATATTTGATCCACTCAAAAATTTAGTAATTCTTTGGTTGAGTGGAAATCAATTGGATGGTTTATCAACTGATTTGTTTTCAAATCTTAAATATTTAGAAACGCTGTAAGTTTTGACAATACTTTTAGATTGGATTTTAGATTTACGAATAAGTCACATAAATACAGAACGATTCAAAAAATACAATTTATATTTTATATCTTAGCCATAATTAATTTCCATAATATGTTTCCGAATTAACTTAAATATATTGATTAGCCCTCACCTCAATTCGGTTTAAGAATTTGATTTAAAGATTAAAAATATTTAGATCATTTAATTGGTGAAAGATCGTAACTCTATAACTATGTTCCAGCACTAAATTGAAACTGAAAGCACTAAATACAAATTCCAATGTAAATCAATAAGTTTAAAAAACAGGGTATCTGACTATTATTTTATAAATTATGAGGATTCGCATTAGAAGACATATATATGTATACGGCCTTTCCGACTCATAGGTATTAAGGCGATTTATGCCAGATTAGGATAGTGTGAATCACATTCACTGTGAAACACTCAACTATCTCCAGCTAATCTGCAGCCCTGTTAAGAGTACTAAAGTACCCTAAGTCGGGTCGCTTAGTCTATGCTAGCATTGTAAAACTTTTTTGGTATACAGTTAGACTCGAACCCACAGCCAATTAGTGAACTGGGTGAACTTTTGACTCAATAACGAGACAGTACCAAGACCATTAAGCCATCCAGACAGCTAATTGCATTAGAAGATAGCAGAATATGATTTTTATGTATTAATGCATTGTATTCCCATTTTTACAGTTCTCTGTCGAGGAATATGCTTCAATACGTGACATCTGATGTGTTTTGGGGACTCAACTCATTAAGATCATTGTAAGTTTTTCTTATGCACAAAATAGTAAAAAGTCTGTATTTATCAGACTTTTTTGAGTCTAATAATTTTAATTAATTTGTGTTTGAGTTTTTTTGTTGTTGAAAATATTATATTTGAGTTTATTGAGCTTGAGTTAAGTTTTTTAATAACTTTAATTGGGATTATTTGAGTTTAAGTTTTTGAATTTGAGTTTATATTGAGTTTGAGGTAAAAATTATTTGAGTTTTTTAATCTAATGTTAACATCAAATTTAAATAAAAAACTCAACTTTTAAGTCAAAATATTTAAGAAAAATAGTAATAATTGACAAACAAAATATTACAGTAGTATCCCGTTATAGTTAGTGATCGTGTTTTTCGGTCTAATGTAAGTCAGATTCGGCGTCAATATAAGGTCCAAATCATAGACCGAAGGATTTTTTTTGAAAATTAGATTTCAATATTAGGTCTTTTGATATAATTGCACTATCTGTGACTCATTTTTGCCTGACACCTCTTTTAAACTCCATTTTAATAAATGAAATCAAATATTGTTTAAGTCACACTTATTGTAAAGCATAAAATGCCTGCACAACAATTCAGAAATCAGAAATAATTCTCATTATGAGATTATAAAAATGGTGGTAGTCAATAATTCTCAGTATTCTGTCACTATTTTAATACAAAAACCACATTTTTAAGTAATATCCGCAAATTTCCTCGTTTTTCTATCACAATTTTCGGCTTAAATCTACTTTACCGACGTCACCCACCGATTTTACTAAAAATCAGTATTTATATGTATTTTTGGTCGTAGAATCAGAATATGAGAAAAAAAATTCTCGGTCTAAAGTAGTTTTCGAGATATTTTAATTTTAATTTTGAAAATCCCATAGACTTCCATTATAAAAGTTTTTGTTTTTTATATAATTGGATTCTATGGATAAAATGGATTTAAGTCTACTTATACTATATATAGCACGCGCGCGGATTAGTAAATAGAATACGCTTTTGGTTTCTGTTCGTTTTATTATATAGATAACTACTATTCAATTTAATTACACTAAAATTATATTTCTATTTAATTGTATATTAAAGTTGTTATTAAAAGATTATTTTTGCCAAATAAATATTCGTTTATACATTTTTACATATAAAAGAAATTCCATTATAAATAAGTTAAGTGCCACGTAATGATAAACCTAACCTAACAATAAACGTCGGTAAAGTAGACTTGTTCCCAATTTTTTTTGTAAAAACGCGTCTTCGCGCCAAAATTTTTTTTAAAATTATTTTCGCGCCAAATTTTTCCATAGAATTTCCTTTAAAAACCCTTGAGATATGTAAATTAAATATAGATTTTAGAATTATGCCAAAAATTATTACAAAAATTGAGAAAAATTATCCAAATATGCACAAAATTTCTAAAAATGCAAAATATGCATGCATTCAAAAAAGGACTAAGTATGCAGAATATGCAAATTAAAGTGTGCCTCAAACAACTTGATTTTATTTGATTCTTCCACATTTTAATGTCCGAAAGTGTTATGACAACGTAAATGAGACATCAAATATGCATTTTTCCGCCCTTTACTTATGAGTAATTTGAAGTTCTTTTGAGGTTTTTTACTGTGTTTAATCTTTTTATATATCAAAATATTAAAAAGATTAGCAGTTTTGTCAAATTTCCAAAGTCTTATCAAAATTAAATAAGTTTAATTGCAAGCTATTTTTCCACGAGTGTACATATTGTAAATGAAAAGTGATTTTTACATAAATTATTTGTCAGTGAATAAAACTGAAAATTAATTAAAATGAAATTAATTTATATCTGCATAAAGAATCCATTTATATGCGAAGCATATCTTAGCATTAAAAGCGAGGTAACTGTTATTATTTAATTTTCAAAAATTATTACGAAATATTTTGACTGAGTCTCTGTTTATGCCTTACCTTTGCGAATGAATGCACACAAATGTGAAAACATTAACCCCAAAATTGAATTAAGTGATTTCAAGTAAAATATTTACATAGAAATCATAAAAATTGTTAATTTTAGATTAAATGAGTCTTAATAATCAATATATTTTAGAAACGAATGTAAAATTTTTATAAATTGTTGAATTTTGGATAAATCTTAATTGATTTTATAGTCTTTAAGAGTTTAAAAGAATATAAATATGTTACTACAATAGAGCAAAATGTCTAGAAAACTGTTTTTCTACTAAAATTTTGAGCGCAAGCTTATGGATAATTAGTTTGCTTCAATTTATCCAACAGATCATTGGCTTCGAATTCCATCTCTTATATCGGAGACAGTAGTTTCGGAAATCTCAGCTCATTATTAAAACTGTATATAATTATTAATTTTAGTATTTAATGATTGTTTAAAAATTTTTATTATAAGAGAAATATATTTTTAGCGATTTGAGTGATAATCAGATTCATACTTTTGGTCCAAATTCATTCACATATTTAAGTAACATTCAATCTCTGTAAGTCTTAAAATATATTTTAAACTATTCATATTATATACCGTTTTATATAATATAAATTGAGTCAAAACTTTGCCAAAACCCCAATTATTGACTTCAAAAATTGTAAAACTAATTCTCCGATTGCATTGAAGTGAACTGAGAAAAAACCCATTCCGTAAATTTCCTCTCGGAATCTTCAACAACTTGACATCACTAGATTACATGTAAGTCAATATTTAGTAAATACATTTTATAATCATATGAATGTTAAAATTGTATTCTCTTATATAATTTGAGATAAAGTCCAAGCAATCAAAATAATACATTGAATAGAAAAAATTTGAATTAAAAAGTCTGACTTAATCTTTAGTTTCATTTAATAATTGGACTGACATTTAAGCAATTTTACAGTTTGATTCTTTCAGGTTTCAGTAAATATTGAGCCTTTCTATAAGTTTCCTCTTTTATGTACATTTTTAGCTATTTTGATGACTTCAAGTTGTGTTCATACGCAATGAACGTTAGAGTTTGTGAGCCAAGAGGTGATGGTATTAGCAGTTTTCAGCATTTATTGGACAATATTATTCTTAGGATAAGCGTTTGGATAGTGGCACTCGTGGCTTGTGTTGGAAATCTATTCGTTTTAATTGGAAGAATGATAATGCAAGAAATGAATGAGGTATCGACTCATATAC
>JAQGCH010000550.1:0-21938 GCA_034699485.1 Nanhermannia elegantula | reverse complement strand
AACAATTTATATCTCTTTTACTTTTGTTTGTTTATTAAACAAAGAGATCATTTTTAATGAAATAATTTCTTTTAATTCAATTATGAATCTGTCAATTAAAACTATAAACCCATTTAACCAAACTATTCTTGAAGTTTCCCATAAAAAATATGAAAGGGGGCAAAGGAAAGCTTTTTGAGATCTGAAAATTTTGGAGACCAATGAATAACGAACCCTTTATCTGTGCATGTTTTACATTTGAAACAAACATAGAATTAGAATCTTCTACTTGGGAAAGAATCTTATTTACTTTAAGTTTGTTAAAGTAACTTTTTCATGTTATTCGCATTTCAAGAAAATCATGTAAAAGTTCTGTACCGGATGTAAAACAGAACCCGAAATCTTAAATTTAAACCCCCTGTTAGTGACTTTCAGAGCATTATTTTTTATAATTGAGTTCATTTGTGATTCAGAATAATGATTGAAAAAGTAGTACCAATACCGGTGGAGCTTTTGTTCCGGTACTGGACCAGTATTCGTAATTTTTTTTGTTCTTTTTGAATGACTAATTTAAAACAAAAGAGTAAAGCGAAAACAGATAAAATAAAACTAATGAAAGATTGTAATCATTGTAATAACATATCAATAATAGTCTAAACCAATGGAATATCAACAAAAAATGGCAAAAACTTAGTTCAAAGCAAAGTGACGTTTTGATGCGATTATAACTTTATAAGTAATTCGCATAAAAAACTTCTGCAACTAAATGGTGAAGTTCTCCTCTGATACCAGTTTTTCGTGTGAGGACTACATATTTTGATTGATATTAATGTCACGTTATAGCGAGCATTTGCCTCAAAGGCATTGCTATTGAATATTCAAATCAATATTAAAGCTGTAAGTTATTAAAGTAAAAGATAGCATAAAATTAGTGGCACACAAGTTATTATATTTTAATCTCTATTTAGTAAACTTTTTTCACTTAAATTATAGTTTCTCTTTTTCTTTGCCTTTAGGCGGATGACTACTATTTTTGCTTTAAGACAATAGCAGAATCACAACTATTGTTCAAATTGAAATACAAACTAAACAAAGGATCCGATACCTTATTACAATCCATATATAAATAACTCTCTATTTAGTACTAATTTTGTTTAACTTTATTATATGTATACATATTTTAACAATAAAGAGTTAACATCATTACAGGTATATATTAATGCTATTATTATGGTTTGAATTGATTGATACGTGTGTTAAAACACAAAGCAAATTGTCATTTATTTGTTTTTAATAATTTTATTTAAGAGAAATTTTATTGAAAGAAATAATTATTATTACTTAGGAGTTAATATATGCGTGGGGTTTGAAAATTAAAACGAATACCATTCTATTAAGTACTAGTATTAAAAGTCACATATATTAATATACAGTATATTAAGTTATTAATATCAAGAATTTGATTGAATATTTTGATAGCTATCAAAATATAAGTGCCGCGAACGACAACAATAAATAAGTTGCACCTATCAGACAAAAATTAGACTCCATTTATGAATAGCCCATTATTTTGATTGGAAGAAGCATCACATCCCTGTTATTTAAGTTTTTGATCAATGCCTTCTCTCTATTATCAGTCATTATTATCTGCATCTGCCTCTGCCTCGAAAATAAATGTGAGATAAATATGAAAAACACGCATTGCGTTGAAACACCATTAAAATATTTAGGGCGCTAACATTTTCGCCTTTACTATAGCTTTTCTTCGGATATTAAGAGTTCGGTCATCTATTAAATTAATGCAATTTATTTGAAACTTTTGGCGTCTATTCAAAATGAAATTAGTTAACAATTGAATAAATGAAGCTTTCATTTTATTAAAAATGCGAGTCCAGAAAATTAGCTTTAAATCCGAGAACTCATTTGATAGTGTAGAACAATTAAATCGACAACTTATTACTGATATATAAAAGTTTGACTAAAACCAGATAAAAAACAAGTGTTTACTTATTTCGCTTCATTGAAATATACTATAAATATAATTAAACATTTAATATTTCTAAACTTATAATATCAATCAAGAATACAATTTTGGGCGAGGCTTCACTTACTGTAATATTGCTCTATTAAATAATATTTTTTTATTAATGTACTTAAATTGTTATTTTAATTTTTATCATTTATTTGTCAAACATTTGATGGAAATTCTATGTTCAGAAATGCTTTTAAGCTACAATTCAAGGATAAGTCATTTTGTGAGCTGTCACGCAATGTTTTTCATTAAATCTTAAAAACATTTTAGTAAAACTAATTTTGATTTTATTGAAGTGTGTCTTATATACAAGTTATTCTTGGTTTAAAAATTTAACAAATATTTGTTATAATTGCATATTAATCCTACCTTTAAATTGAGTTATCTATAGGTTGAGTGCTATAATATTCATAACAAAAATAACACTAACGTAAGTGAAAATGGATTAAACTTTTGTTTAAAAAGGGCTTTAACTGTGTGAATACAATTGATTGAACATATATTCTGTAATTAGTAGCTGAAAATTGTACTAACAAGCTATTCTATTATAGAATTTTCATATTAGTAGCACAACAACTATCAGTTTATGTAATAATATTGAACTGAAATTATAAAGCTCACTGCTATCATATAATGCTGTATTTTATCTACATTTATGACTAAATGACAGTAATAATACAGTAATAATACATTATTACAATAAAATAAAATATTTGATAAAACAATAATAATTATTGCTAACAATTTGATGAATTAGAGGTTTTCATCTCAATTCAAATGCTTTAAACTAATACTAAAAATGTTATCTAGTAGAGTATGACTGAGTAATTATTACTGCTGAGCAGGTTCGGGTTCCAGAGGTTCGTGCCCGAACCTCGAATCTCATGTTATGATACCTTAGAACCTCAAACCTTTTTCAAAATTTAGAACCCGAACCTGAGGAACCTCAATGTATTTGTATGACATCATGTAGTGGTACAATTCGTGCTACATTTTCATTGGGCAACACACAGAGTAACATTGCATTATTAGTGACATAGATCAGTGCTAAAAGTGTAAGTTCTAGAATCTGCTCATTTTTGAATTTAAAATTCAGAAAAATTATTTTTTCTAATTTCTTATATTCCAAATTCAAATTGTTTCAGATTTATGCAAAAAATTTGAAGCAGAACGAGTGCATTCCATTGTTTCGTAACCTATATAACCTTTGATCTTAACCAATAAAAAAAATTATTCAAATTTTAGAATTACTGGTTGAGTCTTTTATTTATGTGATATGAGACAGTATCTAAAAAATCTAAACTTAAAATTAAATTTATAGCATTAGATAGTAATCACAATCATAAATTAGCGATTTGTTCATTGTTTTTAGTATGACTTCGCTTCTGAGGTGCACCGAATTGTCATTAGATAATAAATGAATGATTTATTTTGAAATTTTGTATTCATGTTTAAGATCATAAACAAATACAATTATTTTTAGACAATTATTAGAATAAGACAAATACTCAAAATAGACAGGAAATAAAGTATCATACAGTATATTATTGCATCACAAATCATAAACTTCAGGTCCACTCGGGATTAATAGCAACTTATTACTGGCATTAATAGTTTACTAATGAGAAGCTTTATGTCAGCTAACATTGTGCTTAAAAGTAAGGAGAAAGAGAGCTGTGCTTTCAATAAGTTTTGTTTGATCAGAGCCTCATTGTTCGTTATAAAAGGTTTGCATAAACAATTTGTAGTGATTGCAATCTTCATTATATACTGCATTCACAAGTATAATGCAAACGCACTTTTACACGCTTTAATATAGTGTATTACGAAGGATTAATTTTAATACTTTTTATAGTCACTGACCTGGAATGTAGTCAAATATAGTGAAATATACTTATGCAGTATATAATAAAGAGCGTAGACTCCAGGTTCGACTCAGGCTCCTTATTGAGCATGCTGTTCAAGCTCTAAGGTTTTCGAGCCTAGACTCATACTATTCAAAAATACTATGTTTTAATGAATGTATACAAAAAATTTATGCCTCTATTGAATGAAATTTTAAAACAACACTAAATTACTTTATATTAATACAAACTATTGCCGCGTCCACCAAATGGTAGACAAAAACTGGTATACGTTCAGTACATTAATATGCTAACAATAACTCATTTAATGATTGAAAAAACAAAATTTTGGTTTTATTGAAAATTTTTTTATTCTATTCCAACACATTATTTATTTTTATCTCATAGTTAACAATCAATTTTAATTAATTTTTTTTAATAAAAATAGTTTTCCATCATGAGAAATGGGTTGAATGAGATAATAAAAGAGTTGGGACAGTTAAATGAGTTCAAATTATACTAAAATGAGTAAACCATTTATTTATTTATATACTATTATTTTATAAATTAAATAAAGTTTTAATTACAATTATAAATATTGAAATCATTTTCATATTAATGAGAATAAGTTTGAGTGCATTTTATGGAATTGTATGCAACATTTGCTCAACATTTTGAATTATAAACCGAGTATTTTAATTATAATAATAAAATAATAAATTATTGAGATAAACAAATGTTGTAAATAATATCAATACATATGTGCAATAAATTCTGTTAAACATCTTAAAAATGATTAAGTTTTGTTTGGATTGAAGATTAAATTGAAGATTAAGGTCTGTGCGACTAAATTAAGTTAACTGAACATAAAAACACAACAAATCCCAGGTATTAATAATAATCGCAAAAAGGTATTGAGTTATCTTATAGTTTGTCGTATTGTTTATGACTACCAATCAATTTCTGACTCAAATACAAGTTAATACCAAAATAAAAATAGTTTTATTATCAAAATTATATTGCTGTCAGGTATTAAAGAGCTTAGACTATCAATTATTATGGTAACTAGAAATCGGATTCCTTGCACGAGGTTTTAACCGATTTCAGGTCACATTCAAACAGTTAAAATCAGTGTTAAAAATAACAAAATGGCCGCCAAAATAACAGAAATATAATATTCTTTAAATAATAATTATTTTAGTCATTGGTGTAGTCAGTTTTGGGGCTATGGAGGCAAAGCTCCAGAGATTTTCATGAATATAAGTGTAGTTTTTTACGCGGAAAAAGCGAGCGCTCTGGGAAATGAAACGCTCACTTTTTTGGAGGTGAGAGAGAGAGCAGATAGTTTACCGAACGTCAAGTCAGTCTAATTTATCAGTTTAAAGTTTTTTTAACAAAATTTAATTATTTTATTTGAGTTCTAATTTTATCTGAAATATATATAAATTTTTAAATACGAAATTCATTGATTGAATCACAACATTCCAACATCAAGTGTTCCCAATAAATAAATATTTTTCATTTTCTAAAAAGCGAAACAAAATTTCTAAAAAATAGTTTGCAAAGAGATAATGTGAGACGATTTTATGTTTAAATTGTTGAAAATAATAATTGATAAATGGGTATAAAAAAGAAATCATGTCAAATTTAAAGGCTTTCATATTAAAAATGACACTAAATGGGGCCTAAAGGTGTCTGAGACCTTCCAATAAATTAAGGAATTTAAGGATAGATCTATGGCAATTTTAAAAAACTGTCATATCATCCATTTCTCTTATATTTAGCCACAAACAAAAATTTTAATTGTACACCACACTCTTTTGTAAATTATCTAAATTTAATTAAAAATTGTATAAAAAGCTTTTTAAAGTGTTATTTTATTATAACTTTAAAACAATATTTTAAGTTAAATTAAATCTTAACCCAGGGATAAAAATGATTAGAAAAAGGAAATTAAAACCTAATATGGTTTAAACAATAGGAAGATTCAACCATTATTGAGAATAAACTTACATTCAATCTCTTTTTGAGAAATTTGAACCAAAATTAAAATTAAAATTAAACGTTTAGGAGATATTTTTCAGATTTTATTAAATTTTCAACTGTAATAATACAAAATTCGTTTAAAATAATTTTCATCTTTTACCTTAGATTTAGAATTTTTTTAACCGAATCGAAGAACGAATAACTATAAATATTAATATTTTGATCAACATTTATAACTCAAAAATAAAAATTTCATTATTGAAGAGAAGTAATAAAATTAGAGTTCATTAAACTTTTGGAGATTCAATGAGTTTTAGTTGAACAGAAATATATGTGAAAATATTGATAACTTGAAGGCAACAATTCTCACGACTCAATCAAGTTTGAAGCTATAAATATTAAAAATTGTACTCAACAAAATCAAAGCATAAATGTTTATGCATATAAAGCTTTCATTTTATGGAAATCATACGAATTAACAAATCAATAAAGTAATAGTCCAGAGCCTTACAGAATGTAAACACAAAGTCAAAATAAATTAATCAGTGTCTTAAATGGTTTCAGGTTTACTCTAATACCTTATAGAAACAGTTCTGTTAATTTATTTGTAGACCTACAATACTAATATCTATTAGATATTCGAGTAGACCTGAAACCATTTAAGATACTGATTAATTTGTATTGAGTTGCAGTTTACATAATTCTATATATTTAAGGCAAAGTTTCAAATATTCTCTTTACGTCACATCTAATTTCTTCTCTAACAAAAGTCTATTTAATAATAAGTCAATAATTGAATCGATTGGTGTAAATACTAAATTGCTATTTAAACTGAATTGTAAATTACTTGTAATCATGCCTGAGAAGGCATAGGTTGCCTAGGGGTTAACCCCCCCTGAGAATGTCAAAAATTGACATTTTTTGGCGGAAAAACGTGTTTTGAGAAAAATGGTCTGAGAAACTTGAGTTTTGTCCCCCACTATAGATTTTAAATAAATCCTAAAATAGTCTATAACTTTAATAATTTTGAAATACTAGTGAATTAACTGAATGGGTTAGAATTTAAATAATTGTGCGCTTAGATTTGAATTAAAGATTAGCCAAACACTCGATATTATACTTACGTTGTATATAATGTAAGTTTCAATGTCTTCTTCACGAGTGCCCTTTGAATAGATGGGACATATGATGTTGACCTGATCGTACTCATAGGCAACGTTGCCTCTGTTTACGTCTATTATGTGATCCGTATTATCGATGCGGAATCTGAAAAAATAAATTATAATTTAATTATGTTTCTGCCAAAAGCATTGAAAATTAGCTAAAACTGAATTAACTATATCTTTAAGTATGTTATTAAAAATGCAAAATTAATAAATAAAATTTACTTTTTCTTATAATATGAAAAACTTAATTAATGAATTAAGAAATCCTTAATTGCAAACAGTTATAGAACTTATTTTTAAAGGCTATAAAAATTCAAAAGGTGGACAAGTTTTTTATGTTATAATTTATTGGAGTGGATGATAAAGTTAAATAAATCTAAATAACGAAATGAAAATAAATTGAGTCGAGAAAGAAATTATAAATATTAAGAGCAATAAATAACGATTAACGCTGCAAAACCACCACAAATAATCATCAATTTTATACAATATTTGATAATTGGAATGCATAACAAACATTGATGGTATGGCCGGTGACTGAGTTTGTGGCTTTTTCAAAAAAGCAAGAGATTGTTGCATAAAAGGCAAGATTCTAAATACAAATTAATTGATGTGTTTCACAATAGGATAAAAATTAATGCCGGGTAATAATCAGCGTCAGCATCATTACCATCGGGTGGCAAAGTTCACCGCACTGGCAATCACTATCATTTAGGGGCTACATAGGGGCGGAACACTAGTGTTTTATCCTCCCTTCATATCACATTATTATTATTGATAAAGCTTAATATATAAAATCATTAAAAACATTCTCTTTGCAACTTTGGAATGCCATCATTTTGTTAAGCTATGAGTTCAAAACTTACTACCAATAAAATGTTTACTGAAATTTTCAATTAAATATTAACTCATTTTATTGAGAGAATCAAAACACAAAAAATGAATCGGTCAAAGACCAACACAATTTGCACAACCCGTATACTGTATTAGGAATTTTCATTAGGAATACTTAGTCTGTAAGGTTTCTGATAAACACATAACAAAATCTAAGGAATTTGGATTTGTCCCAAAAAATTGATATTATAATAAATGAATCTAAAGTTAAAGTGAATGGCGAGAAGTCTAGAACAATGAGCTTTTGTTTTAATGCTTTCAAATGTGTAAATAACTTTTGAATTAATAAATTGAGACAAAATAGATTAGTTATTAAATGAATTGAGCTGCAGGTATAAAGACTACAGATTCGCCATTTCAAGGTTTAGTCTCCAAAATAAAAGTAATATAAACAGAAATACATAAAAAGTTAACTAACATTTGATTAGCTAAAGATTTAAGTTCAACATTTAATTAAAGTATTTCTAAAATTTAAATTATTTATAAAATTAGAATATAAACTAAAAAATAAGAAAACGAATTCAAAGATTATAAGTAAATAAGAACTTCTGAATCAGCAAATACTTAAATTGATTGAAAAGAGCCTTTAAAATGTGAATCTGAACAGGTCTGGTCTCTCTGTTACTCCATTCCTGTGATCAAATGCCTTCTTATCTCTGGTTAAGGGGTGCCATAGGGGGAGACAAGAGTGCGGCACACCTGTACAGGTAATTGCGTGCTGTTGGGCTGTCCATATTCACACCTTTTATCACACCGGTTCACGATTTGCAATGTATTTTAGATGCATTTTGCTATTCATTGCTTTGATGGTTCACTGCCCTTCACTGCCCCTCACATTACAATTCATTCTCTTACTAAACAATTGCGTTATAATCTGTATTTAAGTTGAAACCGGCTCTAATATTGACTGTTATATTAATAAAGAATATATAACTTAATAACTTCTTATAATAAAGTTTTATATGAAATGATGTACTAAAGTAATAAAGGTCTCATTGGGCGAGATATCTGTTTATTGTTTTAGTTGTTTTACAAAAAAATAGTTTATAAAAACTGGTTCTCAAGATTTGATTTCAAAATTTCGTGATTAATATTTATGATCCGGATTTATAATAAAAACAGATTTGAGAAAAACATATCTTTTAAATAAATTCTTTGAACATAAATTATTATTTTATATAAAAATTGTAAAAACCAAATATATTCTCGAGAATTAGAAAGTTAATAATTTTAGCAAACATTCTGTTAAATGCAAATGTTTTAATGTTAATTAATAAACAGCGAAAAGAGACGAGAAATGAGATGATATGAGATGAGATGATCGTTCAATGACATGGTATTAAGCGTTTAGTCTATCGTTGCTTTCATGTCATTTCTGTTGTGATTAATAGTACGCCCAATTGAGATAAATCAAAATATCATACCATCACTTCAATGAGACAAGAAATACTGCCATAAATTCTCAACATTTAAATTGTTACCGAATTACTAGTTCTTCGGGTGGGGAATATATTTTCACAAATACTTGAGTGCACTTACAGTATTATCTCATTCGTTTTCGGAAATTCAGTTGTATTCAATGCTAAATAAGTGTTGTTTTTTATATTTTATTTATTATAAGAGGTTTAGGGATTTCAATGTATGCGTAGATAGAAGAGTATAAAAAAGTGAACATCAAATACGGCTAATATGGAAATGCGATAAAATAATATCCAAATAATTGGCAGTGGTTTTTGTGCATTACTTGTGCTCATATTAAATATATATTCTTTGGAATGAAAATCATTTCAATAAATACCAATAAAGCATTAGCACTATCACCTTCACGCAGTTTAATGAAATCCAAGCATAATTCTAATCATTATTAATGAGTACAGTATTCAATTATCAAAATCACATCAAATAAATCATTTATTGATAAACCCCATAAATTGAGAAAAAGTAGAATTTATCCAAAACTGTGTATGACTTGAAAACAGTTTTAATCATAAAAAAAAAAGATTTCTTCTCAATAAAATTAGAATCTTTTACACAACATAACAAAGAAATGTTGTCAATAAATGTCTCAATAATTGACCGAAAACTGAAAAACTGATAAATACTTGATATTTATATGGAATGGAGGCATCATGTGGTTCACTGTGGACCACATTCATTATCCGCCCATAAGAACCAAACATCAATTAATTGCAAATTATTACTGAGGCGTTTGAATTAATGCTAATACTAATCCTCATCAGAATAATTCTTTATTATCATGTCTTATATATTAATATTAAATCTTAAATCTAATTCAGACGATAATAAAATGCTTATAATTGTTTGTGTGTTGGACGCCCTGTCGACTTAATTGTCTTTGCAGTCATGCCTTTGATGGTGGGCTCAGTCACATCAATCAGAACTCCGGTTTCAGATTGTGAGCTCTGATCAATAATAATCAAATCGTTAAATGGCATAATAATTTAGATTTGAATCAACATTACAAACAATTGAGTGATGCCATTAATAATAATTCTCTTGACTCACGAGTTTCAGACTTTAATTTGATTCAAATGCAATTTTTAGATTCATTCAAAACTTATAAATCATCGCATATTTGCTTAAAATAAATTTTGCTAAAGTCTTACAGACTATTTCAGTTGTTTTTCATGTCTAAGCAAATGATTTTGATGAAAATTTTAAACCAGTGTAACTGTCAAATCATTTTAATCAAACTCAAAAGGAGATCGAAGTCATGATTTTAATTTTTGGTCTCAAAAATAAAAGTGTAGGACCTTTTTATGTTTCAATTTTGTTGAAGGGTCCGGACCTCCCTTGTGAATGACGCATTTAAAATAATAAAATCAACAATAATTGAAGATTCAAATGTGAAATTAGTTGTTCTCTTCTAATTGAATAGAGTTTTTTATGAATTGGAAATATGCGTAAAGAACTAGTATTAATATAAGATAGAGAACAGATAGAGTTCTTTAAACGGTGTATGCGCTCATCAAAATCATATGAATAGAAAAACACAATCAGTTAAGAAGAGGCGGAATTAGCTTCTTCTCAATCGATTTAGAGTAACAGAAGACCTGACAAATCTGTTCAGTCTTAAAACTAATTTAATTTATAAAATATAAAAATAATAAATCAAAAGAAACAAAACTTTAGCTCAGATTTAATAAATATATCATTAAACGAATTAAAGAATTTCTATGTCTACAGATCATAAATACTCGGATACGCGACTGAATTGGCATCAATTGTATGAGTTGTATGAAATGTGGTGCGAAATACGAGTGACATGTGTGACATGTGATGCACTAACAGAGATTAAACTGACAAAAATACGTGACTTGCAAATCGATTTTCAGCAAAAACTGTGTGTCTGTCAGTTATATAAAAGAGAATTAGATGACAGTTTTGGTCGTCTTCTCAATCGATTTTATTATTATTATTATTATTATCATTGAATATGTAATACATCACATTTAAACAATAATATTTCCATTTATTTAAAAGATTAATTCTAAATACAAGTAGAATATGCTCTTCTTGTCAAATCATATCTTTGTGTCTCATTTACTGCATATTATATCTTAATTTTAATAGAATATTAAGATTAAAATCATTTCTAATTTTATCAAATGTTGGTTTTGTGAATATAAATACTTTTTTAAAAGTTAGAAAACAATTAAAAGATTGTGATAAGAAATTATTTAATCATTTATTCATAATATTTTGTTAATTAATGATTAATTAATAGATTTTTGAAATTTATTTTAGTTTTAAGTATTAATTAATTTTAAAAATCATGTCTTTACACAAATACAGATAAAACATTCCAAATAACGAATATTTGGTTTATTTAATTCTATAAACATAATTAAAGTTTAAAATTGTTCTAATAATTGATATTTGTTAACGAAATTGTTATTAATAATGATTTAATATTATTAATTGATAATAAAAATCGAGTCTCGACTGAAAAACGATAGAAAGCTGAAAATATCGAACAAAACTCTGCGAATAGTTCTATTTCGCTTAATTCATTATCTAATGATAGCTTTTTGTAAATCATTGACTATATTAATGTAAGTGAGCAGACAATCGAGTTGAGAAACATTTATCTCAATAAAAATAAAAAATAAATAGCAAAGAGGTTCTATTGATTAGAAGTAACAATAATTAAAGTAAGATTTGATGATCAGTGCTATTGAGTCGTGCCTTACATTTCAAGATTGTTAGAGATAAGTTCAAATGCATTGAAACATATTATATGAGCCCAGAATCACCATCTCATACAGTAGACAACGATAAATGAGAAACTATGCGATAAATGCAATGATATATTGAAGAGCAGTAAAATCAATACCTTATAAAGTTGGGTTTTATAATGAGTTTGTTTAGGAATTAAAACTAAATTAAAAATGAATACTTAAAACATACTGTATGAAAGTCTATAACAAAAATATTAAAAGTTTTTATTTAAAAACTTAAACGTTTATTTGAGAGATTGAAACCAAAAATTTGACTTAAACGTCAAATATAATAAATAATATGTTTGACCGAAAACAGATTCCTTTAAAAAGTGACAAACTCTGCAGTCACTCGTGAATATGTAAGGAAAAACAGAATAAGAGAATATGTCTAAAGCTTTGCACAATAGCATCAAAACTGGGAGAGACGGACAGAAAGACAGAGACATTGTGATTGTAATAATACTGAAGAGAAAAAGATGTTGGGCTTTCAAATGAGTATTACCTGTTAGGTTAGGTTCTAATATATAATGTCAGCTAAGATTGTACTGTACATGAAATGTGCATAATATCGGATTATTATTTGAAAAATCTCACTGATGTAGTGATCATGTGATCTAATAAGCGCAAACCTATACAGGTATTACAGCATACAACATAAGGCACATATATATAACGTATATTATAATAAGTTTACAATTTTAAATTTTACTTTCAACACATACCAAATTCTAAGTATTATAAACTATAGAAAATAATAAGACTGAATCTCTTTACGAGTTATTATTCTAATAAATAGATGACAGGTCATGGATACAAATAAAGCATGAGCTCTGAAAATGACAAAATATTGATTATTCTGTTGTTTTTCTAATGCAAACACTTCTAATAATACTATTAAGGATATAAATCTTGACAAATAAATTAAATATAAATAATAAAAAACTTCAAATATGAAGAAAGCATTGATTGTGAATAAATGTTTGAAAAATATGTTACGATTTGGTGTAAGCTTTTCAATATAGCATTCCTGTCACACAACCATATTTTGATGTCTATGGAAAGAACCTTTTCTGAAAAATGGATCGATTTTCAGTGCACGAAGAGAGTAAGGCTTATAATACAAGCATAATATCAATATAAGAGATAAGGTATAACTTTTAGTAGATATTAGATACTAATGCATCATAGAATAGAACTACATTTGTGGCATTGTATTGTTGTCGATAACAAACAATGGCTTAACGTTAGGTAAATGTGAACAAAACATTTTGTGTGAAAGCATATCTATCAATGGTTCCAACCTTTTCTATGTTTCATCAAAATCAATGCTACTTTCTATAGCGTTCTATTGATAGTAATTAAACGTTTAATTCGAGCAGAGAGTTATCACTCAACAGTATTATTGGTTTTTAGTAAACATTGAGCTTCAAATCAGTTTGAGATTAGTTTTAAAATTTACACCAAATTCATTAATAAATAAAACGCTGTTCTCGCTCTATATCTCAAATGAATTATACAGTAAACAGGAGATGCCCACTATAGGGTACACTAAAGCCAAATTTATGGGTCTAAAGCTTAAAGAGATTAATGTTAAATAAAGAGTAAAAATGCGAATTTAATCCAATTCATGAAAAATTTAGAAAAACAAATTGTTAGTCAAAAATGTTGTATAACTTGTAACTGAGTTGTTAATTGCAATTAATCAATTTTACTTCTTTCTTAATTCTATTTTATTATCGACCCCATTGTCAAACATCATGTTTGAATGTGGTCTTCGAGTTAAAATGAAATGTGCGACCACTTCATGTGCCAGTAGATAAGCAAAAATGAGTGGTTCAGTTGTAGTTGGCAGTAAATTGTTATTAGCTTACAGTTAGTTATCATTTTATCATATTATCACTTAAAGTGCTTTCAAGTATTGAGAATCAAAGTTTTCTCATTATTAAAAGCAATGCAATTAATTATATCAATGCAGATGAGTTGGCGCTCTTGTCTAATCGTATTTGTTTAGTAGACATATCAAGAGTGCCTCTTATTTGCTTTAATAAATAAATAAACATAAACAAGAGCATCAACTTGTTTACTGTCATACTGACGGCTAATTCTAAATCGGAAGTTGGATGAGCTGAGGGGACCTTATATGTAGACATAATATGGAAGACAAAATATGGACCTCCATCTTGTCCAATGCATGTGCGATATTTGAAATTAAAATGTATAATAATATATTATTCATGTAATAGCTGTATACAGTCTTAATGCAAAAATTGATTAAAAACGTTAGTTGAGAATTAGTTTTAGTTTAGTTGGACTGCTTTTATGACCCAACTGGGTTTAAACAAAAACCGAGCACTACCAGTGTATTAGTGAACCAACTAATTGTTATTTGTTGTTAATTAACATTATGATAAGCTTGATTCACCCATTCGGCAGCATTTGATTCAATCATTGTGTTTATAAGTTTATTTATAACACTACACAATTGAATTAAAGCAAAAATGTTAAAACTATTTGTTATTTTGTTTATTTCACAATCAATTTTCAAATGGTTTTAAATTGGCTTTAATTGAAACTATTATTAAATGGAAAATACAGATACTTTGTATACAATATAAAAAATAAAAATACATTAGAGGTAATAAAATATAGAAAATCAAAAAATAAAAACAGTGTTACGATCGACGAGTGTTGAGAAGCAAAAGTTTGTTAAATGCATCCAAAATAGCAATAAAACTCAGAACATAAAGAAAGTGACTTTGGGGCAGAAACTAAATTGATGTATAAGAAAGTCATTGATATAAATAACATAAAATGAGAGCAAAGAAGAATAATATGAAGACGAGATTCTATTGTCATGTTATGCCTTTTGCTTAGAAGACAAGTGAATCGAATGGCAAATGAAAACAGGATATGCAATGAAGTTATGAAAAAAGACTAAATAAAAAATAGATAAAAATACTTTAAAATTAATGAATGTAATAGAAACCGTGATATTAACCATAATAAAGGGAAAATATAAGTTTTGCAAATTATAGATAAGACGAGGGATGTACTGGTCCACATTGACAGGGTATTTCCTAATTTTTTTTCCATTAGTCCTAAAAGCACATATCAATTTTTTGGTCTACAGTGCTTGGGATATACGTTTCAGTATATAATTTCTTCAAGTATTTTATCTATACATCCATTGAATATTGATGATGTAAGATAACCAAAAAATGAAATGCAGCCACAAGTCATTCAATTGAAATCTTGTATAAATTAATTATAGTTTTATTACTTCAATTTTTCATTAAACTTTATCATTTAGTATAAAATCTCATTACATCGATCAGTTGTGCAAAAAGGGCGAAGAAAATTCTAAACTAAAACATATTAATTGATGCTTCAATTTAAAAGGAAAACATTTTTTAGAATAAGTTTTGCATAAATATCAATAAAATATGATCCACTAATAAATATCTAATAATAAACAAATGTGTAATAAAGAACAATTTCAAAAATATGGTCTCAGAAAAGCTATATTTTGACCCCCAATAAAGATGGAGAGTTGATGAAAACGAACCATAACCACCATTTTTTGCATTCTTTATCTCTATACACTATAAGAAGATAAGTTCTATCAATGACTAAAGACATTCAATTAATTTTATAGTTTTGCAATAATTTTAAATTTTTGAGATAAGTCCCAATGTTTATTATATTTATTAAAGTTTTTTATTCTATTCTTTATTTGAGTTTCACTTACGCTTTCGTTTGTCTATTATGTCTGTCTGTGAGAAATCAATAAAAAAGTATCTGTTATACGCATTGTTTTATAAACGCATTGAAGCAATTGAATAAAAAAGTTTTACCATGTTTTTTATGCTTTAGCGAGAAAAAAATTAGAATTAGAAAAAAATTTACTGTTAGTTTCCATTTATTAAATGAAATTATTTATAATAAAATAAAAGTAAAAAGTAACAAAAAAACTGAATCATGAATATTAAAATTTTATTATACAATATAAAACAGATATTAATATAATTTAATTAAAGGAAACGCAAATTTTATGAATCATAAGCAATATAACAAAATATTGTCAATAGTTAAAGAATTATTACATGTATTTTATAATTTTGTCTGAAACTTATATTAAATAAAAACAAAATTGAAATTAGGGAAAGTTGCATATAATGAGTTAGATTGAGTTGGAGTCATAGCATTGTTTCTAATGTCTGTTTAGTTTAAGCATTTTAAAAAATTAGTTGTTTCTCAGATGCCTTCAACAGTTTCAATTGTACTAAATATGCATTAGTTTACAGTAAATAAACTTAATGCTAAACACGATTATTAATAATTGTTAAAATGAATGGACATATTTTGATTCTATTTCCAAGAATCACTCGCTATAGAGTAGTATTCGATAAGAAATAATAACAAAAATTCGAAATAAATCTACTAAAACATATTATTTTTGGTCCCACAATATGCTAACGATTTTGTTTACGACTCAGTTCTGAGGCTAAGTCTTTATTAACTTTTAAATTGAAATGTTTTTCATCATATACCTGTAGCAGTGGTGTATCGAAAATTTCACAGTAATTTTGAAAATAATTGCCAATTATTATAAGCCATTTGTTGAAAGCAATAAATTTATAATACAGTCAGAGTTTCATTTGATAAAGTACTTAAATAAATGAAAATTTGCTAAATAGGTTCAGTCTGTAATTTTGAAAAACCTAACTCAACAATTATATATTGCTTTGAATGACGTGAAAAACATTTCTGAACGTTCAGCAAAAACTCAAAAAATACACTCAATTTGACTCTGAAAGAAAATATATTTAGTTTAGTCGTTAAAGCATTTATAGTAACTTATATTTACTTTACATATATTCACATATTCACCATTTGGCGAACGAGATGTAAACAAAATTAAGCTCAACTTACTGTATATACAATGCATTTTCGATATGAATTACTATTTGAAAAAAAGGAAAACATCAATAATGACAAAATTGAACTTCATTTACAATTTCGTTCACTTATTTCTCGGCAAAAATATCTAGAGTTTTATGAGTATAAATATGATAATGATTCAGGAAATCGTAGTTTAAACATAATATCATTAATAATTGAGGAATATTTCTGCCACAATGTTATGACTATTAAATATTCAATTTTTCTAGACTTAACTCATATGTAAATAAATGTTTGCATATGAAGAAAATCAATAGCAAAAAATTGTTGGCATAGAGTGTCTAAAGAAAATACAGAAGATGTACGTTATATATAACTGATATATATTCACATTTGTTCGCGTTTCTCTTTGATCAAAAAGTTAAAAAAATCTAAAGAAAACTAATAGAGGAGTAAACGTAAACATTTTCAAGATATGAATATTTGAGATTAAAAAATTTGGCACGAAATATGATAATGAATGGCTCAATATATATATTTGTGCTGATAAGAAAAACCATCAATGCTAGTAATACTTGTTGGGCTGTCTCACAAACTAAAGCAATACTGATAACAGAATTGAGAAAAGCAGTCAAACAAACATTCTTTTGGCTGCAAATATGAATATTGCATTGCATTGCATTGGAGTGTATGCACAGTTAGAAATTAAGAAATGCAGCAAACTTGTGTGTAAACGAGCTAGACTTAGGTTATTCTTGATTCACAAGTATAAACAGCAATTTTATTATATAGCCATAACTTTTGCCATAGTCTTGCATATAGATCGACATTTAGTCAAAAATCTGAGCTTAAAGCTCAGCAGCTCGAAACAGGCCTCACCTGAGCTGAGCTTGTGTTCAAAACCCCTTGAACTGTACTTCTACTCATAAGCTCAGAGCTGAAGCCTGAGCTGTGCTTCTGAGTTTATCAAAAAATTAACGAATAATACGAATTTCAATTCTCTATGCATTTATTTTAAAAAGTACAGGAAATATATCTTAAGTAATAAACACAAATATATTAATAATTTTGATCAAAAACATTATAAAAAGTATTGAAACACATTAATCTTTTGAACCGATTTCACTGCTTTTTGAAGACATTGACGTTTAGTTATTAAATTATAATTAATAGTTTTACACAATTGTCAATACTAAAATTGGCGAACTCTTCATAGAAATACTAATAATTTGTTTAGATTTATCATTAAATCAATTTCTTACACATTATTTAGTGAAAGACTGATTGTGTAAAATAAACAAACAATGCGATTGCATTACATTATATTTTATTGAAATGTGATGCATATGACACAGAACTATGCCTTTTCGCAATTTAATGTTTATTGTAAATTTACACCTCTTTTGCATTCCAATGCTTTCTAGAAACTAAACAGACCTACAGCTGAGCTAAGCTCAAACATTGAGTTTTGATGTTGAGCAGCGCTTCTGCTTTATATACCGAGCTTCAAGCTCAAGCTCACAAAAGCTGAAAATGGCCTCAGAATGAAAGCTTAAACTATCAAATCTAAAAGTATAATTATTTCAAGTTATTTCTATCTATTAATTTAATTATTTAAGGTCTACATCAGCTCTTATGCTCCTAAAAATGATAACTTTCTTACTTTGATAACTACAATTATAAAATACATAGCAAAGTGAGAAGAAAGACTCTTAAAAAACTTATATCATTGTAATAGTTGTATTTTTTGTAGTCAACTAATAAACTCTATTATTTTAAACATAAAACCATATTTCTATTTTACATTAATTATCAAATTACTTAAATGATATTTAATTCACAAATAGAATATATTATATAAAAGATAAAATTGATTATTGAATGTATAAAAAAACGCTTACATGAGCCAACTCTCTAATGAGAGAAGCTATCACTGAAGCCCATGTTGAAAACCAGTGAGATTTTTACACGGATAATCCCGTGTCGGCAAACGCGTTGGGCCATAGGATTGTTAAAGAACACTGAATATGTGGCCGCTATATAGCAGAGAAACAGCAGCGCCTGGGGTTCGAACTCACGACCCTTCGATTAAGTCAAAGCTATAGCGCATTGCGCCAGTCTCTCCCCAAATGTATAAAAGAAAATATAAATAAGAAGAACAAATATAAAGACTAAAATTGATTCTAAACTTTTGGTTTATGAGAAAAAACAACCAACAGTTGTTATTGTTTTACTTCTAAACTTATTGACTACTATATGAAAGATATTTCAATTGTAACTTATACATGTAGTATGAAAGCTTAACATAGTTAAAGCAAGATTATGACACAAATGCCATATTTTAGAAAAACAAAATCAACAATATGTCACTATAAATAGGTTTAATTCATACTATAGATTAAAAAATTGTGTTAACATAAAAATATTTTAAGACTTGAGTTTGTAATAAAGAAAACTTTTATTATAAATAAAAGACAAATTTTTGTTTAATTACTTAGGTTAAGATTAACACAAACAACTTTCAACTTGTGTTGGGTCAGTTCCAACATTTTGGTTCAGTCTTAGTCCCAAAGACTGACCCAACAATACTTTAAACCAAATAAAATATTGAAAATTCTAATAGTATTTCTATTATTATTATTAAATCTTAACTATTATGATAATTATACAGTAGTTTTGATTAAATTTAAGCACAAATTACAATCAAAGAGGGACACACACGAAGTCGCATCACTTCAATTAAGTTTAAGATATTTAGTGAGAGAGCGAGAAAAGTAACGCAAATTTACCAAAAAATGTTGAAAGAGCTTTAACTAAAAGTATAATAAAATTCATGGCCTCTAAACTTAGTCCCATTTGCATTTTTGCAGTCTCTGTCACTGGTCGTCAGTTTTGCTGCATTTGAATAATGGTTGCAATGAATGGTGAGATGCATGAGAAGGTGAATGAGAGACAGTGACAGCACTATATAATGCCTACAAAGATCTCTCCCTTTTATTTTCTCCCCACAGAAGCTTAAAATGTGCACTTCTTTGCACTCAAGAGTGAATCATCACAGAGTTGAGGCGTTCTCTAATATTTATGTAAAATGACGTTTTTTCACAGCCCCGAGAAATGAATATAAAAATTACATTCAATTTAATATTGTTCTGTTTATTATCCTATTTGAGAAGATATCAACTTTGGAATATATTGATATATAAACAAAATAAATGAAGATATTGTACGCTAGAAGTAATGCATTACTATAAGGCATTCAAGGTATTGAAGAGTTGAGTTTATGACAGAAGCGAATATTTCTCAATCTGTTTACAATTGTTTCTTTACCCTGAGGTACGGATTTTCAATACAATCAAAACATTTTCGGGTCAGACAATAAATAATTACTTAGTTTTATAACTAGTAAACCTTTTAGGTATGGGTCGCTTCAATTGATCTTACTTTGTTAGCATATAAGATGTTAATTTATAAAATGCTACCAATGCTTGCATATCGTTGCCAGTCATGGATATTACTGTATAAGAGGAATGGGTCGGAATAGGTCTCAATGGCATTAAATAATCCACTCATCAAATAAACAAAGATTTTGCACAAAATTAAATTAATTGACGGTCTCACTCATGATAATAACATGATTTGGACATTTAATAAGGAAAGTAGTCAATCCATTTATGAAACTAAATTCAGATTTAAAGAAATTAATGCAAACTTTAAAAAATACTTTGAATACATTTCCTGTCGAATAATTAAACCATTTTTGGTCTCATTTTGAATGATTAATAGAGAAATTAATTTTAGAAAACTAAAGATAATTTTGACTTTGAGGCCAATATTATAACTTAATATGACTAATGAATTAAACTTACAATATGTGAAAATAACCAAAAAATAAAAATTATAAAATATTTGTTTTGATTAAGCAAATGTAGAAAACAGGTATAATAATTATTGTTGAATAAAAAAAACAAAATTAAGATATATTGAAAGTAAAAGTTTAATGTATTCATAACATAATTGTGAATGAATAGTATTTAGAACTGTATCTAAGAAATGAATGCAACAATATATAGAGATTTACTGTTCACATCAAATGAAATGACAAAATTGAAGCCAATCATATTTCATAACATAAAAAGAAGATATTGTGCTTTCAATGAATAAGCTTTCTGTTAATGTTCATTAATTAAAACATCCTTTTCTCTCTGTCTGTCTCTCTCTGAAACAGACATACACAGAGAGAGAGACACACACATACATAATAATAATATTTTGGGGCAAATAAGAAACACAAATTTCATGTACTGCCACTACTCTTCAGTGAAGCGTTTGCACATTTTTAATGTTATCACTAGAACTGAGATATACATGCATTCAATTTTGCAAAGCTACCATTGCAATGAAAAAGGGAATATTGAGTTCAATTATTTAATGCATTTAAAAGCTAAAGAATAACTGTTAGATTAAAGTTGTAATATTTTCCTATTCCTAAGACCTTTAAAAACTCAAATCATTTGAAAGCAAACTCAAAGTATGGCTTCACTATAAAATGCAAATAAATTTAAAAATGATAGAACACATGTAATGCTATCTATAGATACAGTATTTGAAATTTATTCACACAGTTTGTACAGTTGGTTACATTTATCTTAAACTTTTATATCAATCACTACTTTATCTAAAATAATTAAATTACAACAGAAATACAAATTCATTAAATTAAATGAGTTAAGCATTTAAATCACATCTCTAGATATATGAATATTTATGTGTGTGTTGGGGATGTAATAGTAGTGATGGGGGTCACACATATGGGGGGTTTCGACTCCTAACCAGAAATGGATGCGAAACATGTTTGAAGTATATCTGCCGGCATTACTGCTTTCAGTGGCCG
>JAQGCH010000549.1:0-21940 GCA_034699485.1 Nanhermannia elegantula | reverse complement strand
CGATAGCGCCAAAGCTTTACATTAAATAATTGGTGAGTTATTCACAGAGACCGTATGTTCTCGGAATAGTCCTAAAAATTGTTTGAGAAATACGTGTAATAATTATTTCTCAAACAAATTCAATTGTTTCAAAACAGCGCTAAATTCTATTACGAATTTGACAAAAATCCCAATAATTTATATAAATTCTATTCATTTATGAAATAAATATTCACTTTTAGTGATGTTTTGTTCAACTTTAAAAAGTTTATTATAATTTATTTTCTAAAAAATAGTTAGTTTCTAAAGAAAGATTCATGAGTTAAATCAGATTTAATGTATTTTGAGATCTGTTTAACTGCTGTTTAATAATATAGTGAATCATTTTTTGAAACCAAAAGCGTGAATAGAAACGAACCAAAGCTAAACCTAATTAAATGTACTTCAATGATGATTTGTTTGGTTGGGCTATAGGTTAAAAATGTTATAATTTGGGTAAAAAGTGCAGCTTATTTCAAACCGAGGCATATATTGAATGCGGATATTTGTGATTTGGGGTCTTTTGGGTCACTTCTATAGTAGCTTTCAATTTATAGGAGAGGTTTCGGTCATATAATAATCGCAGATTCAAAGACAATTTGCAAATCAATAGCTGATCACTTATTTTTAATCTGTTCACATAGTCTGTAATCCTAAAAATCAGGGGAACACAAGTTTTGCTTATATTAGACTATATTATAATAAAGTGCAGATTTGAAGGGCTTTGCGAAAGTGCTGTTTTGCTTTATTTAGAAATATGTGAATTATTTTTATTCATAACTTTACGTAAGATATGTATTGAACCAAAACATAATTTATGTAAACAATTGCGTAAACTATTATATAAAATAAATTAAATGTATTATTATTTTAATTAAAAGTTAATAATAAATAAGAAAGAAATGAGTTTTTTTCGATTGTCTGCCACAAAATGTTGTCATTTGAATAAAATTAATGGAATTAATGCCGGAAATGGTTCAAAAATATGTGAATCAAAACAATTAATGCGAACACAAATCGCGACTATTATTGGTGTGGAACGAAAAGACCCAAAAATAGACTTAAATAAGGCTCGGCCCTGGCCTTATAAGACCAAAAAGTTCACGTGGTTTCACTTCTGGTTCGGTCTCGACTCTCCCACACCCGAACGCATGGACTCCAACAGCAAAATCATTGTCATCGAAGGCAATAAGACTTCGGGAAAAGAAGAGGTTGCAAAAGAATTGGCGAAAGAGTTCGGAATGCTTTATATGCCTGAACCAGACCTTAACGACTATTATGTCAACCAAAAGGGCTTTGACTACAGGACTCTCAACAAATATGTGGCGCCTATACTACAGGCCGTCGACGAAAAGATGTTTTACGAACAGCCCTTACATAAAGGGGTGCTTTGGATGAAAATGTATTTTTATGCGAAACGTTATCACCAATACATCGACGCTTTGGGTCATCTCTACAGCACTGGACAAGGAGTGGTCTTAGAGAGAAGTCCTTACAGTGACTTTGTCTTCACCGAAGCCATGTATAAGTGCGGTTACTATCCCAACGACGGTAATAAAACATTTTATAATATACTTTGAATTATACAATTTTTTGTTTCTCTGAAAAGCTCGCGATTATTACTATCGTGCACGACATGCAAGTATTTATGAATTACAAAGACCTCATCTCATCGTCTATTTAGACGTTCCCGTAGAGGAATGCCTCAAAAGAATTAAAAAGAGAAATATTGTATGATTTTATTTGAATTTAATTTTTCTAAATGTTAAATACTTTAATACTTTTATAACTTTGAAACTTAAAGCCTCACGAAGTGAACAGTAAAGTCTTGAGACCAGAATATTTGCAAGAAATCGAGAATCAATATAAGAATAGATACTTACCTGAGGCGAGCAAAGCTTCAGAAGTATTGATCTATGACTGGACTAATTATGGAGACATTGAAGATGTTGTTGAAGACATAGAGCGCCTTGAAATGGACGAATGGGACCCACATTTGGAAAAGTTCCAAGACTGGAATTTATGGGATCAGCAGTTTTGGGAATACAATAGAATCAAATTCACGAAAAATAAGTTGGATGTGTATTCAACAGCTACGGATGATGTTCCCCTCTATGATGTCGACAGTTTATGTATAGATACAGACGATATAATTCATAGAGAGAAAGTTTATGAAAATTTGGTAAGTGATCAACCATTACATTAGTGATCAATCATTATTTTAATCATTAGAGACCAGAATTTCGGGACTCAATAAGTTGGGTAATGTGTCAAATGGCTATTTTGGGCAATTTTATACATATACAGGAAAGTCAAAAATAAACCATTTTAGTAAAAAAGGGGATTTTTATATATACTGTAGTGTAAAAAGCAGATTTTATATCTTTGTTCAGTTAACAGTGTTTTATGAGTGGAAAAAGATATTTTTGATTTAAACGTCAAATAGGATTTCAATTACTTTTAAAACTGCAAAAACTTAACATTACATGATTACAAACCACCCGCTTAGTCAGCTCTGGGGCTAAGGGGGCTATTATAGCCCCGCAGAGATTTTTCTGAATTTAAGTGTAGGTCTGTAGCAATTGTAAAAATAGTGACCTCAACCAAAAATTTATAGTTACGCCACTGTTTTAAACTATAAAGCTCTAGAAATGTTTCACATCGAAACTGGAGAAAAACTTAAAAATGGGGAAATTCGGAAGTGTCTTAAAATTATCTTATTTCATGTTTTTTTAGCATATTTATAACCCTTGACCTTAAGTTATTTCATCAATTTTTTAAATGCGCGAATTTCGTGATGTTCCAGAAATTCTCGTCTCTATTAATTAATGTTTATTATATTTTTCGTTAATTTAAACTTTACTTAATCGACGAATAGGTTCCAAATTATAATATTCTTCCCAGTTTTGATCCTGATTTACATCCATTGTGGAAAATTGCGCTCAGATTCAGAATGAACTATAGAGAAGAACCCGAATTCGCAATGCGTGCGCCTTTCTATTAGATATTGTTTATTAGTTAATTGATTCCAAATATAGTTCTTATGTATAAATTTAATTATTAATTTAATTATATCTAATTATAATTGTGAGTATTTATGAATATATCTGTTGTTTATTAACAAAAGTTTCAATGAAATACAGTAATAAAGTTTAAATGCGATGAAATAACAGCTATTTATTTACAGACAACTCGAAAACATTTGAAATTAAAAAATTTAAAACTATTTGTATAATTGAATATTTTCAAGTTTAACGAAAATGAGTTCATAAACAAAATACATATATTTAATGTTTATTCGAAAATTTAGTTTCATTATTATCTTTTGATTCAATTTGATTCTTATTTATGGCAAACGGCTTTACTTTATCAACAAAACTTTTTAAACTTTCTATAAGTTTATGATTTTCATAAACATTTACACTCTTTCCTAAAGTCATATTAATAGACTGTCGATAAGTGTCTCCCAAAACATTAAGTTTGTCTCCTTTTGTATCAAAAGTAATTTTGACTGATTTAGTGATTTTTTCACATTTAACATTAAACCAATAATCACAGGCTTGTATTTGATTATTAAATAAGGTCCCGTTCGGACAAATAAACTTTTGATGATAGTTATCATCTCCACAATGATGGTATACCTTCAGTCAGAAATAAGTTTAGTATTTATAATAATCTCAATAATAATTTTCTATATATATTATCAAAAAAGACTTCACCTGACATCCAAATTCTTGATCCGCATAAAATCCAGGGCTAATGCATGAAAAGTTGGTTGAGGTCAATGAGCTGAACATTGGATAATCAATCGCTGGCTCACTACTAATTGTAGAAGTTTTGTTATCTATTATATAGTTATCATCAGATATACTATAAATTTCTTCTTCAGGCTCAGCATTTACTTTCGTTTCTGTGTCATAATAAATATAATCCGGACTCGATTTAGGATCTAATTTCATACTTGAATTACTGTTTAGTTCACCAGAAATTTTAGCTTTTTCTTGAACAGAATCATTGACAGAGTATTTAACAGAAGATTTTGTATAATCTGTATGTTCTTTCTTAACACTGATTTCAGTCTGAGTAGTAGTTAAAGGAGTTGTTGTTTGCGTCTCAGCTAAGTTTGTGTTTATAGCTTCGGTTACAAGTGTTGTTGTTATTGAATGATTTTTTTGTATTAATGGTAATATCGTTCGTGTTTTGGGTTTGTTCGACGATTTTTTACTGATTTTATTATTTCTATTTAATGCTTTATTATTGACCAATACTTCATCATTATTGCTGTCAATCAAATAATCTCTTCTAAAGTAATCATTTTTGAATGGAGAACGACTAGGAGTTGGACTTCTAGTAGTATAATATACTCGCGGAGAATATGTGACAGGTTTTAGTTCTCTGTATGTGGGTGTAAATGATTCCATCAATTGATTTGGACTTTTTGAAAGAGATATTGGAGCCCAACCCTCTCCCGTATCGTCAGCAATGTTTGTCTTGCCTTTAAAATTGAATGGAACAACATTTTTATTTGTTCCCTTTCCTGCTTTTAAACTAATCAGTTTATCTCTATTATTACTCAAAACGTTTTTGTCAGTCGGCCACCAGTGAGATCTTGACGCTAATGGTCGATAATCAATCGATGACATACTGCTATATGGGCTGCTCTGATAAGATTGCTCTTTACTCATACTCGAAGCTAAATTAAGATCTGGTGAAGTATTGTGAGAGACCCCAAAAATGTGAGGGTTTCCTCTTTGCATATTAGGAGAGGTTAAAGTGCTTTTCAAATTAGTTTCAAAACTATTAGAAACAGGTTTTATTATTTGCTTGTTAGGTGCAAAGGGAGCTATGCTTTCAAAATCGCTGGAAGAAACTTCTGATATTTTTGGGGGGAAATGATTTTGTTGGCCAAATGAATATGATGGCGGAATATGAAAGCTTGACTCAGGAGAATATTCTTGTTGTAGATCTAGATTTGGAATATGATCATCAAATTCATTATTATATTTGGCGAAATCGTCAATTAATGTCTGCGATTGCATGGCATCCAAATCACTAGTTTTTATAACTTTGTAATTTCTTCTGCTCCACGAAAACGGAAGATTTTTTAAAGATGGCAACAGATGACACAGTAATGATCTGCTTATTATATTCATATGCAATGCTTTGCTGCAGTATTCAGGTAGAGGGCTGTTAGGTGTGTTCATCATCTATGATAATAATTACAGTAATAAGTTATGATTTATTAAGCTTTAAATGTCTTGAGCTATATTTCACAACCGGTCAGTCTATTCAATATATACCTCTATAACCAATATTTATATAGATATTTTTTAATTTATTCAAATATTTATTTTATAAGTTATAATATTATTCCATATCATTAACTTACAAGGTATGACTCCTCTGCCATTGAGGGACTTATCAAGAATTCTAAAGCAAAAAAATAATCGTTTATTTGAAATAAGTTTAAAAACTTGATAAATAAATAAATAAATAAATAAATAAATGAGAACAATTACAATAAAGTATCTACTTTTTGCATTATCTGTAAACTGGACTTTATTTTGATAATACCATAAATTTTAAATTTGTTGCACAGATACTGGTATCTTATTTAAAATTAAATCTCATCATTTCAATAACATTAGGCTTGTCAACGTAGGGTTTTGGACTTAATGATCAACCATCGGTCAATTTTAGATAAAAGATTGTAGATCGATCATATACGATCAAAATTAAATTTATTTTTTATTATAGATATTAATATAATTTTTTTTGCATAAAATTACATTAATTACCGAGTAGAGTTAAAATTTAACAGATTTCAGAAACAATTTTTGTATAAAATCATTTTACGCGCCAAAATGACTTTAAAATTTATTTTAGAGCCTTTGTAATATCTTTTTTTAAAAATTAACATGAAAAATCAATTATTAAAGTTTTTACTAGAACTTGAATAAAATCAAAGGTGGAACCAAAGTAAAAATTTCTCGTGTGATGAGCACACACTCACAATTTTATGCAAATTGAATGATTGTAAATATCGATCTTAGAGTAAATTAGACCGATCACCTTCGATTTCTATATAGACGATCGATGACAACCCTAAATAACATTTAACTCTTTGCTATACATTATAAAAGCAAATTATTTGATTATTGAGTCAAAGTTTTATTTAATTCAAATTTTAATTAAGACTTTTAAAATTTATAAGGCTTATCAGTATTTGGTTCAATTCAATGAACTTTTTGTCGCAGCTGTACTGCATGAAAATGTTACATTGAAATGCTCAATATGTCTCATTTGGTTTTACTCTAACCGTTCACTATTGCACCATAAACAGCATTTCTGCACATCATTTGATTTAAAAATTTATGCAATTAATTTCTTTACGAGTATTAGTAAGAAGTTATTGCTATTGAGTGAACTTTTCTATTCAAATTTGCACAGCTATGCATTGATAGCCTGAAGGTAAGTGAGTTACCGGTTGATAAAATCAGTTAAATAGCATAAAACTTTATTGTTGGTCACATAGAGCTCATTGTGGGCTGATTTATAACTTAATTGCTGCCAGTTATAGGACAAGATACAGAATTCGCTCACTTTAAGAGTTGATAAACATATTAAATAACTCAAGTTGCAGTATAACATTGCATTGACATTGAACAGCATATCGTGTTTTGAGAAAATAACCTATTTTTCTTCAAATTTATGCTCAAATACTCAAATAAATACTGATTTCTCTTTATGGCGAAAAAGTTAAAAATTAAGAATTGTTTATATTCTCAAAATTTTGAATATGCATTCATTTACTTTACAGCAATGGTTTTCAATGCCATCAGAGAAAACCATTCATTCTTTTTTAACTGCTTTTACTTTAGTTCCGAAAAGAGATTTGAATAATAATTTTTAATCTGAATATATTATATTTTACCAACAGTACGAGTTTGCAATAAATCAGATAAAAAAGTAAATCAGATTAATTTTAGTGGTCATGAAAGCTTACATTATTTTATGCAATTTTTTAATCAATTGAATTAAATGAATTTAATTGTGATTCAAACTAAAGCATAGATAATTTTCAGAAAATTTTATCTAATTATAGAATTATGATTTAAAATCTAATTCACATAAACTTACATTCGGTTTGTCAGCTATTAAAAGATATTTTGGTTTTGTTTATTTTATACTCGAATAAGCTTTCAGTAACTATCAAATAAACATTACTAAGTTATTGTCTGCATTGTCTGTCAGTATATTATTTAATTGTAATGTTTTTGTAATCACTAATTGTTTGGTTACAACTGAGCTCTGATACCATTATTACAAAGAAGAAGATGTAATATTGTGTGAATCATTAAACTACTAAACCAAAGGGTTACAGGCCTTTTGATGAACACATATTAAAGCAGGATTCAAAATAAAGTACATGATATCTAAAGAGTTATCGTAAGGTATATTAGTATAAGATAATATAAATTCACCCTTCAATTTATTCAGAAGAGTCAATGTATTGAAGAAGAAGCTTTTTACAAACATGAGCCTTTTAATAATATTTAAAACATTTAAGTCATTAATACGATTTATGCAACACTTAACGAATAATTAGTATTAATTACAAAGCCTATTGTTGAGATAATATTCAATGAAATTATAATTGTGAGAGAAAGTGTCCAAAATAGCAAACATAATGAAAGAGAGATAAACTTAGATCAATAATAGACGAGTTTTAAATGAGGACTTTTGTAAATTAAAGGCAACAACAAAAATAATCATATGTTAGATGTGATTTGCAACAAAGCCTTTTAGATTATAATGTACAGAAGTGGAAGATTTATTTGAATACTTAATCAAATAATGACCAAAAGAAATATTAAATAATAAATTATAGTTTAAGGTAAGTAATAGGGTTAAGTTAATCAAATTGACCAAATCATAAAGGATCATAAATCATGTTTGAGGATTGGAACTGTCTATAAGTTATTATTTATGCCTCGATCGGTATGTTTTGTATCAATAAGTTAAAACTTAATAGTTTGTTTCAACTGTTATTAAATATTAAGTACATTAAAACGATTATTGAAATTATTTATTGCTTATAAATAGTTTGTGAATAATTTAAAATAATCTAGACTTTTATCTGACCAATCATCTCACCATACATTTAAACGCGAGATCTTATCTTTTTATTCCAATTTGATATCCGAATAAAAAGTTTAGGCTTAATGTTAAGGTTAAAAATTAAAGCAACTGATGATAATCTTTGATACAATTATTCTTTAAATAGCATTTATAGAAAATAAGTGAATATTAAAAAGGCTATCGATTTCATTATTTAGATAGCAATAATGAGTTTTATAAATATAATTGATTTAAAATTTTTATTCAGTGAAAACTAAGTTAATTGAATAGAGGAAAGAATTTTAACTAATCTAAAGCGGCGAACATTTTTGGTGCCATAATTAGATTTTGCGTACTATAAATATACTAATAAAACTCAATTTAATTGATATTTCGGAACAGTAGACTAATTCCTGATTATTAAGATATGAAAAGTAAAACAATTAGATTTAGATTTTAAAATTTTACATATAATTTGAATAAATATTTGATTTTGAGAACATTGTTTGATGAGATCTACAATATAAATACGTAATGTTCAGATGTTTTGTAGAATTGTTTAGTTGCACATCAAAATTCACTTATGAAATGTCTTATTAAAAAGTTTAATTCTATGAATGCATAGCTTTTGAGTGCAATAACAAGTTTTATAAGTTTTCTACTTTAAACTCATATCTATAAAAATCAATTTCTGATTGATTTGGTCAAAAACTTTTGACATTTAGCTATTTTTCATTATAAAGGTAAGGAGACTCTGCTTTAACTTGATTGACACCGTGTCTTTTAATGAAATATTTATTCTAAATTACATTTTAATGGTTGGATAAGTTTGGTTTTGTTTAATAATAAATTATTTTGAATTTAAAGGATTTGCTTTACGATCGATTGTTAATGTGTTTTTCAAAATAAGAAATACAAAATATTCATTAAAAAATCGAGTTCTCCTTTTATCTAAATCTAATGTTTGAATTCACACCCTTTGATAACCAGAGTCTGGTTACTCGAGTGTATCAAAATCTAATTCAATTCAGATTCAAATCAACTAAATATAACACATGATTTGAATGATAATTCTAAAAAATTTATCCATTTGTTAATTCAGACAAATGAATCATAAAATAAACTTCAAGAAGATATACAAATGAAATACTGGTATAATCCTTAAAAACTTATAAACTTAAGCATAGAATTTTATTAAGGTTGACATTCGATATATGGGATAAGTTCATGATAGGAATAAATTTCTGAAAACCGTGAGAAAACTTATGAGATAGAAATTTATAAACTTGAAAAAACTTTATGAAAATTAATTTTGATTTGTTTATCTTAATAGAAAGTGCATATCTAACTATTGATTAATTAATCGTGATATCATATTTGACCATTTATACTGATGAAAGATATATTACCATATCTTTGATTAGTTGAATAACTCAAAATTGATTATTTTACTCCTAAAAGTGATTCATTACTAGTAAATGAGCCTACTTTTAATTACTGGAACCGATGAGTAAAATAATTTTTTCTAATCAAATAGTAAGTAATATAAAGTAATTTAATTGAGTGATTACATATACTTTATTTAAATTTTAATAGATTTTAAAGATTATAAATTCAAATATTATAATACTTACCAAATAATATAACAAACAAAAAGTTTTGTTTCATTTTTCAGTAAAATCTAATGAATCTTTGTCTAAAGCAAAACCACATCCACATCAGGTTTGTATTAAATTTATTTTATATTATTTAAAGAAATTGAAATTTTCGATATGTTGTACTCAAACTATTTTCAAATAATTACATTTCATAGAAAGTTCTCTATTATATAGAGAAAGCTAAACAAGTCATGAGATGATGTGCAGTAATGCAAAAGTCGACTTAAGACACTCACAAAATAAGTTATAGTCGTTTCTACTTTAAGCTCGAAAATAATTCATCGAATTTAAGACTTTATTTTCCACTGAAGAAGGCGTCGTATAAATATTCAGATGAAAAACTAGTTCACTTCGTACTATTAAAAACAGTACAGTATCTGACAAAATGAGGTTAAGTTTGAAAAACAGATGACAAATAAAAAGTTAGTGTAATTAAGAATTAAGCTTAATTGTGTGAATTGAGTCGTCATTAAACTTCATTAATTGAATAGAATCACTAAATTATGAAGGAGTTTGTTATTTTGAAAACAAACTTTCACCTTAACATTTAGACTTAACTTTAATGGTACCGAAATTCATGTGAATTTCAATTAAACGCTAATTTATATTAAATTGAAATAATACTAAAGGGTTAAGATTACCTGTATATGTATTAAACATTATGAAGAAAAGCAATGAACTTCAACTTTTAGCATTAAATCCTGATTTGAAGGCATACAATATAATTAATAAGCAGAGTTAGGACTTTTCCTATTTGACTACGTGCCTAGGCAAATGCCTATTTTTATACAATTTTGTATGCCTGCCTATTTCTAAAAATTTTTTAATTAATGCTTATTTTTCATTTTATTTATTAAACTTAAAAAAATTAAAACTTTTACATAAACTGTAAGGAAAAAATAATAGAGATGTGCACCTGTTATACGCATTATGTTAAAGTGGTTTTAAATTTTATAAATTGTGATCAAAATAATTAGCAAATGTCGATTTCAATAAAATCTGAATTGCTTAAATATATCAATGAATTCAGCAAAAATGGTTTAAAACTGATTGAAAAATAATGTTTTGCAAAGCATGCGATGATAAAGTTGTAGTAAGGAATCTGTACTCTAACTCCGGCTGAAATTTTTGTTTGAATCTTTAAATTTTGCACTAAAATATATAAAATTTTTGCCTATTTGAATGCTTACTTTAGTGGTTTTGAATGCTTTAAATCCGACTGTTAATAAGTATTAAAACTGGAGGCATTATAGTCCATCATCAATTATAGGTAATTGCACTTTAATTAAACTGCAACTGTATATAAATTAAGTATTTCTAATGTAAGAAAAATTGATTTCAATAATTTTAACAAAGTATGAACATATTATTATTTTATGATTAATTCCATTCATTTATATAGATTTTAGTAATTGAATAAAATTTATTAACTTGTAATTTAGATAAACTAATAACTCAATTATGAAGAAGAGCTCCGAAATACAGTTTCAGTCAAACCAATTTTGTTAAAATAAGATATACTTTTTTGAATCTATTATTGCAATAATTACTTTAATAAGTATAACACCGATTCCCAACTTGATGTGATGTAACATTGATTTTGTCGCAACTGTTTATCAACAAAATAAAAAGAAGAAAAAGTCTTATCAAAACTTTGTATAGAAATTGCTGATCAAATAAGATTTACTTGCAATCATAAGCTTATTACAAGTAAACCAGAAGTAAACCAATTAATTCATATAAAGTAAAATCAAAATGAGAACAATCATTGAAAGAGAAATACTAGTATAGTATCTCACATAAGCTTTTCCGAAACTTTTGTTTTTGAATTATAGACACTCTCTAAGAATAAATTATTGAAATCGTTTAAATGTTGCATTTTTTAAAAATTTGACTAAAATTTAGATTTTCATTACTTTTGAATGTGTGTTGAGTTGAATTATATACAGAATAAGTTGAATATAAAATCTTAATGATATAAATTATTTGCAATCATTTTATGTTAGAAATGTAGAAAAGATTAAGTTTTAACATAAAATACATAGTCTTTTACAAATGATGAATTGGATTAAATGTTAATTTAAGACAATGAATGTGCTGATAAATATTCATTCTTTTCTATTTATAGACTAATTAAAGCAAAACTTATTCCTGAGGTTAAGTTTAAAAGTTTTTTTACAAACTTTATATCCTAGAGCTCACTGACTGAGTTCATAGAAAATCTAATTTCAATTATATCTAATCGCGATTTTCATCGAACTTTCATTCATTTCACTGAAAATAAAAATATTTTGTTTTGATCTGAAGGGAGTTTTTTTTGCCAGGAATTTCTTTTTTTATCAGTTATTATTAATATTATTTTGAATAATTGCTGATAAAGGCAGATTATTTTTAGCAATCATTAAAATAAATTGAACTCAAAGTTTAAAATTTTTATGAAATTTTAAGAATCGAAACTCTATGACATCCTATCTATTAATTATGACACTAATAGTAAGAATTGTAAGAATACTCTAATTATCTGTATGTCACAGTATGTCAGAGTAGTGTCAGAGGTTATATATAAGACTATAATCTAATATAGGTAACATGGGTAACATAGGCCTTTGGCTCATGATAATTAATATGTAAACTAAAAGTGAGCTTCTTTTCAAACAAAAATAATTGATTTATATTATTTGATACATCATTACTCAAATCGCAGCTTAAATTTTTTTTTGTTAAATGCATTATTTAATTGAATGTTAAATTTTGTATTGAAGTTAAAGGTCAACAAAGTATTTAGTTTTGACGGTTTTGACTGCTTTAACAACTCATTTAAGTTTATACCCTCTAAGACTTATCGTGAGGGCAACGATTGGGTGGTTCTAAAAAGGGAGAAATTTGGTGGCAAAATGGGGCTAAAAGTAGTTAAAAATGAGACTTAAAAATGGGATTTAAAATTTCATTTTATATAATTATAATAATTATTTTTGCTTTAAAAAAACGATATAAAGATACGTTAAATTGTATTTTCAGTCGTACTTTCACTGTTATCTGCTTTAATACTTTAAATTTTGGCGTATAACTCAAGTTCTATTCGAGAAAAATGTTAACTTTTGGAAATATAAAAATATGGGGATATACGATGATCACAGCCGTAACCAGGGGTGGCAGAGGTGGTTATAGCCCCCCCCCCAAAGATTTTTGTACACTTAAGTGTTACACTACAGTAGGTCTGTAGTAATTTAAAAAAATTCCTATATCTAGGCTTTTTCCTATGTCTAGCCCTCCCAAACTGAAAATTCTAGTTACGGCACTGACGAGGGTTTCGCGTTATACATGCAATTTTTTGAGTAAACCTGTATTAATAAATATTCCTAAATTAAGTTCGGTCCCAATTTTCTATAAGTTTATAGGCATATAGAGACAAAAGTCCCGAAAAACGATCTTTCAATTTTTGTAGCTAAAAACCAAAGGGAGACCAAAGTATAGTGTTTTTTTGGCTTAAAGTTCATTATATTTTATAGAAATAAATGAATTTTGTCCAAAATGTGAGTTTACTGGTAAATGCCTAAAACTAACAAAAATGGCATTTATGGCAGATTTAAATATGTCTCATTTTAATCCTTATCACCTGTCCGGTGCTCATTTCATTTCATACCACGGATTCAACTATGATTAACAAAAGTGAGATTTACCACAGAATCGCTGCCCTCATTATCATACTTGACAGCTCCCACAGCTCTAATGCTCAGACGAGGGCTACTGTAATATAGAATCCCATTTTAAAGGGGGGTTAAACTTATTTGATTTGTTAAACAATGTTTTGGAAAATAGAATATTCTGCCTTTAATTTTGTTTATTATTTATAATTTTCAGGTATACTTTAACCTTACTTTAAAAGCATTGTTATTATAACAGTTTGAACACATTATGAGTGAAGTGTCTGTTTTTGACTGCATTTCTCCCATTTCTTTATAGAATGCAGTTTTTGATGAATGAAAAGCATGTTTATTATGATATGTTATTTGTGAACAAACTCTGGTTTAAGTAAAACTCATTTTATTTATAAACAGATTAATGTTTTCGTAAGTTTGACATAAATTATGATTTAATTAATTAATAATAAATAAATTGAAGACAACTGTGAATAATGTCATCGATTTGGGGAATGAATGGCTGTTGTGATACAGTAGACATCGATTATGTGTATAACGACTGCGACAATCATTGCTCAGAAATGGCAGAGCTTTACAGCTATACTGAAGAGTACGAGTTCGCCAACAATAGGATCGCATTCGAAGAGCTTATGGAAGACTATGGCTTCCCATTGAAGTGGACCCACATGTCAGCCGAACAGAGGTGTCGTGCAGTCGAACGACTGGCGCAGGGAATAGAGATGTCTTCGAGGGTGTGGCGGATGAGAGCCATCAGAGCCGTCCTTTACTTAGTTCAGGGAATCTTTGGTGAGTGTCTCACAACTCAAGAGCAGACCAAACACTGCAGGACTAATGTCTTTGATTTGTACGAATCGGGAATTTTTGCTATTTTTGTGCAATTAATTCATATGGAAATAGAAAACAGTTTAACCGCTAATTCAGCTCTTCGTAAACCGACTGTCAGTTTAGGAGATTCTATAGATATCAGAATTATTTTATCGGTTTTGTATACTTTTGTTGAAGTGATGAATGTTGATAATGATAGCGATACTGAACATCAAAAGCGACTCAGAGAACAATTTCGCGAAGAAGTGTCTCAACCGAATGGCAATGAATTGTTGGCCATAACTCTGTTCCAAATGACCACAAAGTTCTGCAACGGATCTGCACCTCATTTTCCAATCAAAAAGGTTTTACTGTTATTATGGAAAGTATTACTGCTATCACTCGGTGGTAACGAGACTTTAAAGGCCAATAAGAGTCTGTATCGGATGCGTTCTGGTTTAGAACCAGTAATTGATGACACACTAGAAGTGACCCGAACTATGAGAGCCGCGTCTCCGCCCGCGAGTGCTACTGATCTCATAGAAGCTCAACAACAGAGAAAAATGAACAGACCTTTTAAGAGACAAACAGTTATTAAGCAAAGCTCTATGATTGGTGAGGACTCGCTCTCATACCAAGACTTTGATGCAGGAAATTGTGACGCAAACGAAGACGAATTACTAGAAGAAAGGCTTAATTCATACAATGGTCTCAATACTGATAAAAACGGAAGCGCTCTCGACGGTGAACGCGATCTCAGAAATAATTCGACAAATGAAGAAAAGATTGATATCGAGGAGCGACCGCCGTCTCCGCGACCTTCGACCCCAAATCCAAAAACTGGTCAATTGAATGATGAAATAACAACAGGTTTTCCATCACTTAATAAAGGCCTTCCTTGGGTTCCAAAAGTGCGCCAAAAAGATATCGACACGTTTTTAGACCACACGCGCATGAAATTTGTTGGATATGTTTTGCCGAACGACAGAACAACAACCGCTGGTTTACCGGAGCCTATACTCGAAGGAATTAAAATACTTCAACAACACGTTTACATTTCATTGTCTGAAATACAAATGAAAAGAGAAGAAGAAATGGCTAAATATCCGCTTACTGTCAAAGAACTCGATGATTTGCCGCTTTCTTCACCCGCAGAAACATTATATCAGGCAATGCTTCCAAGTCTTCCTCAGTATATGATCGCTCTCTTGAAGATATTATTAGCGGCGGCTCCGACTTCGAAAGCAAAAACTGATTCAATTAATATAATGTCTGACGTATTGCCAGAAGAGATGCCAATGACTGTTCTTCAGTCTATGAAATTAGGCATAGATGTGAACCGACACAAAGAAATCATCATAAAAGCCGTTTCAGCCATTCTGTTGACGCTTTTAAAGCACTATAAAATCAATCACATCTATCAGTTTGAATATATAAGTCAACAGTTAATGTTTGCCAATTGTATTCCACTAGTTCTCAAATTTTTTAATCAGAATATATTGTCATACATTGCGGCCAAAAATACGATAACAGTCGTTGACTTTCCCGCCTGTGTTATCGGAGAACAGCCAGAACTGACTGCTGATACGCTAGAGTTTGGTGAAACTCAACCCTATTGTTGGCGTAATATATTCAGTTGTATTAATTTACTCAGAATTCTGAATAAGTTGACCAAATGGAAGCACTCGAGGATTATGATGTTAGTGGTCTTCAAGTCTGCTCCCATTCTCAAGAGGGCTCTCAAAGTACGTCATGCAATGTTGCAGTTGTATGTCTTGAAGCTGTTGAAAATGCAGGCAAAATATTTGGGAAGACAGTGGCGTAAATCTAATATGAAAACTATGAGCGCTATATATCAAAAAGTTAGACATAGACTGTAAGTCAAATGATCGTTATATATCACTATTTCCTAATAATTAAACAGATTTTATATAAAATACTTTATTAATTAAAGTAACGACGACTGGGCGTATGGCAACGACTTGGACGCCCGTCCCTGGGATTTTCAAGCGGAAGAATTCACATTACAAGCAAATATCAATCGTTTTCATAACAGAAGATATGAGAAGCCCTGCACTACAGGTGTTTCTCAGCCACAGCTTCTTTCAAATTCTTCGATGAGCTCTGGAGCCAATTCGACAAATGCTTTCTCTATAGATCTCGATGTTCTACAACCGGTTGACAACAATTTTCTCAGTATCCTCAGTAGAGATGTTGAGCTCACAAATGAATTCAAATACAATTATGAGACTTGGCTCGAGAGAGAGGTCTTTCAGTTTAATGTTGATTGGGATCAACTTTTGACTTCAACCTGTACTGTCGACATGTAAACAATTATTATGTTGAATGTCATGTATACCTGAGTAACACTTATTTAATCGAAATATTAAATATTGGTTTGTACTCAATTTCATTTAACACTTTTTTTTATAAAATTTTAGCGAAATTTATTTGGTCTGACATTGCATTATATTTATAAACTATAATTATAGAGGTTTTTTGAGAATCAAATACCGGTTTATTTAATAGTTTTCAAGTTTAAACCATTGCTTTTCATTTGTTGAGATTTCTCTTAATTTTGAAATTCCATTTTTATTTATATTTAACCGACTCTTTAGACTAAATTCTAATTTGAATTTCTTATATTTAAGACATAAAACAAGAAATACATGTTTACAACGTTTAAATTCATATTTTTTTCAAGTTATGAAAACTAAAATTTATTTTTTTTAAATTAAAAGTTTATTAATTTTTTCGCTTATATGATTGTATTGTCGATGAAGTTATAGAATTATTACTTTTATATATAGTTACTGTGAATCTCATAGATGAAGCCATTTGTCAATAAATTTAAAATCAATTTGAGCTAATTTTGTTTTAATAATCTCTTACTCTTATGGTACAGTATTTGTGGAAAGTTCATGTCCTCTTTAATGAAGAAAACTTAAGTCAATAACACCTTTTGGTTCAGTATTAATCTTAAAAATGTTTAATTATGTTGAGTGAAGTGAGTCATCTCATTCTGGTGTAAAGCTTTACACCAAATGTTATGACTCGAGACAATCGAAATGATACTTTAAATTTATTTATAACAAAGTTCTCACTGTTCAAAACAAGTACATACTCATTAGCACTGAAACATCTTAATTAAATATAACTTCATTTTCTCTAAGAAGACATTCAACAGATATAGTTTAAACTCAAAGTTTTGAGTCTAATGTGCTTTTGTTGAGTTTTTTTCAAACTAAATATGAATTTGAAAGTGCAAACCTGATATCGCGGGTTAACCTGTTTTTTGGATTTTGGTAAAAATCTTTAGTTAAACTTCTATACTATATATAATAAAAAAATTAGGGTTTGTTTCAATGGAAAAATTAAGGAATATTAACAAACAAAAGGTATTGATTATGATTGTAATGATTCATTACTAATGAAGATAGATTTTAACTTTATTTATGCAAAGGCTTCGCTTAACAGTGTTATGTTATATATGTGTTGCGTGCTATATAGTGCTATCAGCAAAAACTATGATCTGAAGGACAGGAGGGCATCGGGCGGGCCGGGCTCAGGCTGAAAAAGTCGGGTTCGGGCGGACCGAGCCGTGAGGTTGAAAAATTCGGGCGGGCCGGGCTGGTTTAACGGCTCGAAATCGAAAAAATCTCGATTTAACACTTCTATTAACATAAATTTTAAAGCAATCATTTGCAATAAACTGTAATTTTATCGCATTCTAATGTTCATTAAACGCATATTAAATACTAATGTTTAAAACTTTTATACATAATAAGGCAGTCCTTATGAAATAATATTGAAATTTATGTTTATAAGAAATTTTTAAAAAATCTAAGCTGTAACCAAATGACCATAAAATATATCACAATAATAATAGGTGCTGACAGGTATCACATTACTAATTAGGTATCCCTTGAGTATCGAATTTCAATATATATTAATTAATACCCTGTATGACGTCTATCTGTGAGAAACGTCCTGAGGTCAGAGGTCAGAGGTCAGCAAAGCTTTGGTTTACTTATACAGTCTGAGACTGGACTCGTTTTATAAAAGTCAATCTTTTAGACTATGAATTAAACTATTCATTAATCGATATTATGTTTACTGAATAAATAAGTAATCTTAATATACAATATATATTAATTCTATACAGCCTTAAAGTAAAAATAATGTATAATATTTGATAGTTTTATGTTAAGTTTTGTTCATATTTTTAGGATGCGTAGCATTTGTGTCATCAATTGCGTCAAGTATTACAAATTGAAGATATAGTAATAAAGTTCCAAAAAAATCACCCAAAGCTGTTAAGATTGGAATAGCGTTCAGGTCTGGATCGTGTTTTAACTTCCATATCAAATGAATTAAATTGTAAGCAATATATAATAGTAACGCGACCTTAAATACAATAAAAATTGAATTTATATATCAAATCAATTAATTTATTATCATTAAGTCTTACTTCAAAGAAAGAAAATGCAATATATATTGTAATGAAAGGTATTGTCATTTCAAATACACCCGAGCCTTCAATTATTCTAATCGATAATAAGTACAAAATTTGTGTCGGAATTACAACAAATAGTAATAATGTCTTCGCTGTCCTCACATTGATATTATCTAAAAATTAGTCATTTGAATTATTTTGGAGTTAAAGTACATTTCAGGCCTTATTAATACCATTTGAACAAAAGGCAAAATATGGTGAAACACATATCTTATAATCCGGAGTTACAGTTCCGATCGATCCTAAACGATGAAGTGATGTCGCTATTCTACTGCCTTGAAGTGCAACACAATTACCTGCAAACCCAGTGAATAAAGGCTGAAATATTGCCTGTTTGTCAAATTCTTTGGAAGCAGTTTCGAGAATTTTTCCACCAATTGATGAAAAAAGCATCGAAAGTATGATTGAAGTCCAGCCATAAATCACTATATGACGAGTCAAATCATTTTTATATGCCATAAATAACAGAAATGGCTCACAAATTATGAAAAAAACAATAATAGCTGAGGCACCAAATGGTATCTCATTTGAAGCACTTATATTGTAGAGAAACTCTGAATAATAAGCCATAATCAGCAAAGTTGACAGATCTCCGATCGATGCAGCAATTGGTGTCGCGATGTCATCGGGATCGTAGCCTTTTTGAGATTTTAAAAATTTTGTTTCATTTAAGTTTAAAATAAGAATAAACTTTAATTTGAATAATACCTAATTTATTGGATGAAACTATTATTATCATTAATAAAATTCCTATAAATCAATAAAAATTGAAAAACTGAATTCCAACTTTACATAAGTTTTATAGTTTATTCAAACCTAACAAAAAGCATGCGATATTGGCTGTCGTTAAACTGATCGCAATAAGAAGTATTGAATTATTGACATTGAATGTTGTGGATATTAATGTCTCTATAATTATAACAACGAATGCTGCCAAGAATGAAACAACTGTTGCCTGACATTGAACTAAAATCATATCCGATTTTATTAAATTGAATATGTTTTCCCACGAATCCATATGACCGCCGATATTAGCCAAAGTTGACATTCTTGAAGCCATAGTCATTTCTAAATTTCCTTTGAGACCCATTAATGATGGAACCATTGCTATTAAGCCATTTAGATTGTGAAACGAGTGCCACTCTTGTACGCCATACAATATAGTTCCCACCCAAATATAAACGAATCCAGAAAAGGTTAAAATTAAAAAATGTTGCATTTCTTTAAACTTATTTGTTATTAAGACATAAAGTGAAAACGTAGCTATAATTCCAGTAAAATATATGAGTGTGAACATTATCATTAACATCATATAAGTGGACTCAGCTGTTAAACTGTTGTCTGTTGAAAATTCGGTCAAAGAAGAGTTCGAAATGCTGTCATTTTTCTGGAAACTCTGATTAAAATTAAAACCGTATTAAAAGAAACAATTAGTTCTTTAGCAAAACTCACATATTTGAAAAATTTTTATTATTCTTTAAATCAAATTCTAGAGTTCAAAGAAATGTTTAAAGCTTTTGTCAGTTTACAATCGACTTTCAGTGAGTTTATATTTATTATAAGATTAGAAAAGAATAAATTTTAGCTCAGAATCAGGTTTATTATATAGAGCTTACGGCTTATATAAATTGAATGAATATCACAAAAAACCTTACATTTACTTCTTTTGCGGATTCAATTCGAATAAAATGATTTGAGAAGAAAAACAAAACAGAAAGAAACAACATTTTTAATGACTTATTGAATTAGAAATTAGTTTTAGATCAATAAAAAAAAGATAAAATATGTTACTTTAAATATATTTAAATAATTTTTTAACACATGATAACAATATAAAGCAGGTTTAGTTGGATACACAACGGATTGTTCAAACTCTATACAGATATATGTACTGCATGTGTTTAAATTTGCATACCTGGGCAAGGCATAGGGTTGCCTAGGGGTTGACCCCCCCCCCAAAATTTTTTTTGAAAGTCAAAAAATCGTATCTTGATCCCCCCCTTTGATTTTCTTAGGGGCTGTAAGAACCTTGCCGTAACTACCTATGAGGCTAAGGGGGCTATAGCCCCTCCAGAGATTTTTAAACAATTAAGTGCAGGTCTGTAGCAATTTTTAAAAATTACCATATTTTGTGGTTTTCCTATGTTTACCCCCCCCCCCCCCCCCGTCGTAAAAATCCTGGTTACGACGCTGATTAAAATCGTTGAGTTTTGACCCCTTCCCCTGAATTTTAAGAAACCTTGAAATCAACCCCCCACCAAAGGTTCGGAGCAGCTGCTTGTCCAGGTATGGTTTAAATAAGTGTACATAAGGAATATACTGTACATCTTTGTATCTTATAACGTTTTAAAACTTTAGTTAATATTTTTAATTTTTTGATTATTCTTATTAAAAATTGTTTTAACTAAATTTTAAATTAAGGTTAGATATTGAGAATTTCGAGACTATCGCGTACTTAATCTTAGCCAATATGATTATCAATTAAATACAATTAAAGATACAGTAGTTTTCAGTGCTTTATATATGAATACGAATACATGAAGAATAAGCACGAGTTTCAACATTGGATTTGTTGAAGACTCGCGTGAACAATAATGAAGTAACAAATAACATCCCAATCTTTCAAAAATCATATATGTGTTTTATAAGTTGGTATCCTCTTCGAAATAGACTTTACATTATTGAGCGCGTGCTTTGTTTAATAAATAGATTCCGTTTTCGGTTTTTTTGTTAGATTTATTAAAGTCTCAAACATACACATAAATTATAATTGTTTCTCAAATAAAGTGTGAATATTATTAAAAATGACAAATTTAAGTCATTTTACGATTGAAGACTTATAGCGAGCGTTAGGGTTCACAATCGAGCTATAAATGGCAAATGTGTTAAAGATTCTTTTGTAATAAATAATTCTAAATAAACCGAAAACGGATTCTAATTACTAAGTAAAGCACGCGCTCTAATAATGCTTACCTGTATTATTATATAAATTAGTGGATACCAACTTATCAAACATCCTATAGAAATCAGAAAAAATAGGAACCCCAATAATGTGCATTAAAGTCAATTAGGGTTCACATTTCATACAAAGACAGCATATTATTAACGCTGAATTAAAGCTCTTATGAAAGTAACGCTAATGAAAACAAGTGAAATATAAA
>JAQGCH010000548.1:0-21951 GCA_034699485.1 Nanhermannia elegantula | reverse complement strand
GGGCTTAGACTCCCCCTCATGTGTTAACAAATAAAGGGGAGTCTAAGCCCAAGACCAGGTGGGGGCTTTTTGATTCCAAAAGTGTACCTATACTTAAAAGGTAACATTTATTTGTTTTAAATTTTTGAAATTTTTCATACCAAAAAACACTTTAAACTTATAAGCAGTGGTATAACTATAAACTTTTGGTTGGGTGGGGCTAAGCATAGAAAAAATAGAAGATTTTTCAAAATTGCCACAGACTTGCACTTAAATTCAGGAAAATCTCCGGGCTATAGCCTGGCTATAGCCAACTTAGCCCCATAGGTAGTTACGCCACTGCTTATAAGAATATGAATCTACTTAATGATTGAGGCGATGATGTGCTGGCATTTTATTCTTAAATTCTATAAATATAAATATTTTATGTTCACTTTTTTAGTTATGTTTAAAGCTATTGAAACCCCTGACCCCTTGACCCCCTATGAGTCGCCAGTGCTTCTATTGAGACAATCAATTGATAGCATGACTACAAAAATTTTGGATACACTGGTATTCAATTCATTACATAAAACAGTATTTATGAGTAAACTTATACCGAAATAAAATAATTATTATATATTTTTCTTTAATTAAACTTTGCTTTTCTTAATGTCTCTTAAATTAAATTATATCACAATTTTGGAAATATATATATAATCAACAATTTTAATGAAATACAATTTAATAATAGTAATAAAGAGTTAAAAACGGTTGACAACAATGAACTAAAGAGCAAAAACTTTTAATATTAATTATAAACAATATCTGAACGCATAGCGAGACAGCGCTTACAGTATTGTCAAAGACTGTAATCCTTTCAAATCAAATGCTAAACATTTCGTAATTAATGAACATTTTCTTTATTTGTTTATTTGTGTGCTTTTTATATTAATATCTGTTTTATAAACATTTGATTTGAATTATTATACTTTCAAATAATTAAATATAATATTAAGAAAATGTCAGGTTTTGAGAGATCGAGATTTGTGTGTTGTGGTCAACAATGGTTTGAAGAGTTGACCAAACATTTAAAGTGTGGCATATGTTTAGACATTTTGAACAAACCTGTGGACACGCAATGCGGTCACACTTTCTGTGGTCAATGTATTCAACAATCAGTCAAACGAAGCCATTCGTGTCCTTCATGTCGACAACCATTGGATACCAGAAGAGCCACATTTGGCAATCGTTTTAATGGTTTGAATGCTTTCAGAGCCAACAGAATCGCCACTAATATTGTGAATGATCTCAAAATAAAGTGCGATTTCTATGAGTTCGGATGTCGTCAAGAGATTCGTTTGGAATCACTTCCATTCCATTTGAATGAATGTAATTATAATCTATGTCTTGACTGCGGTTTCAAAATGGGTCCAAAAGAAGATCACAATTGCGTCCAATTATTGAAACAGAAAGTCGTTGAACAACAAAAACAAATGCAATCATTGATTAATGAAAACAAAACCCGTAAACAGCTGTTAATTAATAACTCAGAGTCACAGCCGATACAAAGTCAGAGAAGACGAACAGGAGTTGGTAGGGGTCGAGGTGGCGATGGGTCCACGGTTACCAATGCCTCACATGGGGTGGATTGGGGTCAAAGGGAAAACCATACCAATTATTTATTTAAGCGTTTGGCTATGGGTAGGGCTAAGAAATAGTGTTCTTTGTGGTACATAACCAATGGTCTTAATGGACTGCTCACTAATACTTTAATAAAGGCTTTTGTTCGTTGACTAATATTATAATTATTGCTATTTTTTCATTTTAATGCTTTGTTCACTTTCTTGAGATTTGCTTTTAATATGACGTTTCAATAAAACATTGTATTCAAAAATTTATGACTGAATTTCAAAATGTAATTTTTGATTTGTTAATAAACATTATTTCAATTTCAATGAAGTTATTATTGCTTTTAAAAATTGATAAAAAAAGTTTGCAATTTTAGGTGTTTTCAGTCAAAATTTCAATTAAGCCATTGGTTGGAAGTCTTGAATCGATTGGAGATTATTTTCTAAAGTAGAACAAAGAGGAAATATTTAAATTAATGTCTTAACAAAGGGTTAAAAAAGATTTTAAAAATAGGTTTTTCAATAACTTAAACATATGGATCACAACTCTATAAAAGTAGATTTAATCTAATACTTGAGTTAATACTTTGTGATCATACAAATTATGAGAACCAACTGTTCTGATCTGTCATAAGTTATGACTCATAACAATTTCAAACATATATTGATTTTAATAAATATATTCTTTAAACTCAAGTAATTCGTAACTTATTTTTATTAAACATTTGAAATATAGTTTAATTCTTAAAAAAACAACCAAATTTATAACTATCAGTGATTACGAAACAATTGATAGAACTCTAAAGAGGTATATCTTTGAAAAATACAAGTTTCAAATTGAGGGAATATTAGATAATCTTTTGGGACCGATCGCCGAAAGCCAACCAAAGCCAAGTTTGGAATGTCTGAGTGATAAAGTCCTGTTCCGGTCTCGAGTATAATAACTTTTTGTGGATCTCTTTTGGCCAAAGCGAGCAAACCATCGAAAAAGGGGTCGTTTCAAAGGACGCGCAAATGTTTTTCAACCAATTCGTATTCGTTGAAGGGATGGAAATGCGTTTCGAGATAGCGGTGGAACTCTTCTGACTAATTCTCTGAATTGTTTGATTACATTATTTCTGTTCAAAATATAAGTTCCGGTGATTTTAATTTCATGCAAACGTTGAAATCTCGACAATCGATGAAATATTTCTAAATGACAGTTAAGACAAAAGTTCAAAATTTTGGGAACACATAAACACCGAAATGAAGACTTAGGAATATATAGCAAAAGCTTTTCTATATTTGGCATAATTTGAATCAGAGATGACAACACTTGATGAGTGATGGCTTCAAGACCTTCGATTTAAACCGATTTTATTGAAGCTAAACAAGAAGTCATTTGATTTCAATCAAAAGTCATTTCAACTAAAAAAACTTTTAATTCAAAGAAGAATTTAATTATTTTAATCAACGATTAAAGACTCACTCATTTGTGGTATACTTTGGACCCAATTTTTAGCCCCTCTCTCATAAAACCCCAATTTTAAATGTTCCAAATTTGACAAATGGTCTCAATTCGGATGTCTGAGGAATAAAACCGAATTCAAAGTTCTTTAAGTTCGGGAAAGAATTTCAAATGAGAGCAAAACTCTGGAGATGATATTGAAGACTCCAATGACTGCTTACTCGAAAACAAGTTATGTTTGAACTGAACCGACGGTTCAAGTCATTAATTGCATTGTATGTAAGCCCATATCGCTCTTCACACGAAAATGTTTTTATACCTTCACATAAACTTCAAAATATAGGTTCGAGTGATTCCTGAAAATTTGTGATTTCCAGTTCTTCAAGAAGTGGAAGATTCCAAGAGCTTTTCGCCTCAAATTTTGCTGCAGTTAATCGACAAATGCCTTATTGTTTTCGATAATATATTCGCGACTTTTAAACGATCGCTCACTTGAAGGTTACATTCTCTTAAATTAATGCATTATAAGGCACAAAAGTTTGTTTGAATCCATTCTATGTTACAGTCATTCATATGGAGTCTGAACGCCATACACTTTATATTCGGACATTTGATGGCAATATATTTGAGCCATAATTGTCTGTTTCTACCATTTGTTCCTTTGAGTAATGGCTCCCATTCTCTTCAGAACATCGATTCTCACGAAAGTGTTGAACAGATCCCATTCAATAACAGGTTCGGAGCATATGATAAAAACGGTTTGATTCGCAAGTTCTTCGTCTACCAGTGCTTTCCATCTTCTGCTGACTCTCTCGACTGCAAACTTCTGCTTTAGAGTCATTTGACTGAACACTAGTCTCCGGCAGTCATCCCTCAGATCTTCAATTATTCTCTTTTTATTAACTCTAAACACTTGAGTTTTATTAATATGCGGCAGAATATTTAAGATCACATCCAACGGTTCGCATTTCTTAGAATTTGATGACATTTTTGAAGACAACTTTGAAGGTTTGATGAATTTATTATAAAAGTTTTTAAAAGATTTGATTTTGTTTTATTAGATCATAGAATAAATAAATAAGTAAATAACAGAATAAACTTTTGGATTATAACAATATAAAATTTGCCCAATGTATGGCATTGTTGAGTCTCGCGCTGATCTCCTATGTATTTGAATGTGTAAATAGTAATTTAGGGTTGGGTAAAATTTATGTGAAACACGAACCACACCTCAGAACTCATTAGTCGGTCACTGGTCAATACGGCTGCGGGGATAACAGTAAAATCCTCGTTAATATAGAAGCGCTAAAGGCAGGGATTTTATCACTAAAATTATACTTTGCTTTAAAGGTTTCAACGTTGGGCTCAGGGATTTTGCTAAAAAACTTTGCCCCAGTGAAAAAATTGCCTGATGCCTCTTTACCGAGGTCTTAACTCTTGGCCGGGTATTGACCAGGGGTGCGTTTTATTAAACGCAAATAGTTGCGATGGCGCAGAACTAAGGTTGCGAATGATCCTAAGTTGCGAGCACCCCAGGTCTTAACTCTTTCATTAAAAAATCACTGGCCAATACGGCTGCGCGAAAATCTATAAAATACCAGCCAATTGGGAAAGAATAAGAGTAGGTTATATTCCTAAAATTATGATTTGCTTTAAAAGTTACAAATAGTTAGGGATTTTGCATAAAAAACTTTTTTCCACTGAAAACAAATCCCTGATATTTTTCTAATGAAAGAGTCCTGAGATGTGAAAGAATGAAAGAGTGAAAGAGAAATTTGTGAACATTAGGCACTAAAAATATCATTAACTCAAAAACATCAAAATTCGTAAGCTTCGCAACTTTTTTAATTTTAGGTATATTTAAAATTTTTAAATTTTATCATTTATTTCGCTCTATATTTTAAGCTTTAGATTTAACTTATTAGTATTAAACTCTTATAATAAGAGCATTGGTATAGCTAGCAATGAACGAGGCTCGAGCTTTTCAGGCTCAGTGGAGAACCTTATCCTGACTAAATTGAGAAAAACTGAGCCTAGGCTCAGCCCTAGAACCCTCGAGCTTGAGCCATGAGCCTGGATACAGTAGAGGTTTAGTAAATGAAATTAAAGAAAAATCAGATTTTATTCTATACAAATAAATGGAGTGTTATTTGAGCGTATAGCGTCATAATCTCGAAAACAAAAATCTCGAATACTAAATCTTGCATACAAAAATCTCGAAAAATTTTAACTTTTCAAAAATTAAAATTTTTTTTATTAAATTTATAGTTTTATTGAATTAATTAATATAAGATTTCTTTTAAAAATTAGGTTAAGTTAGGTTAGGTGTGCATTCTCATCTTTGTTTTGATATTTTGTACACGAGATACTATATTCGAGATTCTTGTGTTCGAGATTATGACATTGAACCTTATTTGAGATATTAAATGAATTAATTATTGAGAATTGCAGTATTTAAGCATAGATTCCGAGCACATTAAAGTTTGAATAGTCTTTCGAATCTGTTTCGCGATTCTGATACGACTTCAACAGCTATTTTTGCACAGTCTTCTTAACAGTAATTTATCAGTCTCAGTAGGGGCCTAGTTCAAATTGCAAGCCTAAAAATTTTTACGACCCTGAACCCGAGCCTTGACCCTGTGAGCCTGCTCAACGCTAGTTATAGCATTTACAATGCAATTAGTTTTTAGAAAAAATTTTATAAAGAAAATCTGAATCACATTTTTGCAAAAGTTTTAATTTCATTATTGCGCAATATTTATCTACTTTAGTTACATGTCAAAAGAGCCAAAAACAAAAAGGGCCAAAGTCAAAATGAGCCAATGTAAAAACGGCCAATTTTTAAAATTCTTTTTTTCATTTTTTCAATATTTTTAAAAAATTGATACCTTGGTCCCGCCATTAATTTTTTAAATGTTTTTTCAAATGGCTCTTTTGATACCATCTACTTTTCATCAGTAAATTGTTAATTATAGTTTGGTTAAAACATTGAGCGATGAAACCTTGATCGTCGAAACGCACGTTCATTCTTTATAAGTTCTAAAATATACTGTATATAAATATGAAGTACAGGAAAACTTATTTATTGATACTGCATAACAAAGATAAAAAATTTGTTTATTATTCAAAGAGATACCAAAGTATGCTCCAATTTTCTCATAAAAAATCAAAAACTAAAAGAAACGTTAATATTTTCATAAGGGGTGAGATTTTTTATGGTTATGCCATACCCACAAACCTACACCTGTTACTACTCTCCAAAAAGAATCTATTGTTATAATGTTTTTTGTCTACAATTTAAAATTAGATAATAGAGAAGAGCTATTTCAAAATTATTTCAAATAATGCAAATCAAAAATCAATAATTTATTATTTATTTCATAAATTATTTGCGTGACTGCGTGTCAAATGATTCAAAAATGCATATTTGCAAATATGACGTGCTCTTACAGTAGACTATAAAAGTACAGCAAATGATTGTAAATTGAATTTATAAACATAAGTGAAGGCAATAAGATTCTTCTGATTAACAGTTACTGGCTTTAAGCAAACATTTCTAAGTTAGAATCAAGAATTGTGATGAACACCACTTGCCTATTAAGGAAATAAATATAGTTAATGAAAAATAAGTGCTTACTATAAAATAAAGTATCTCAATGGTTAAGACAATTTAAATGTAATTCACATTAATTATCATAATTACAATAAATATAACTTAAAATTTTAGTTTTGAATTAACACATTTTCATTTGAAATGACATATTAATATTTTTACCAAATATTAGTGTATTTGTAATTAAATTTGTTCAAATTTGACAAAAAATGAAGATCTCATTCTCAATATTTGTTTAACTGCAAATAAGAAGTAGTTTTAAACATTATTGTTATTTGACTTGAATAGAAGTAAGCAAAATAATGAATTAAATGCAATGCAGGTTCATTGGAATGTTCGTTATTGATTTCTAACAGTTATTTTTTCTTTTTAGGAGAACTTTCTTTCTTTATTTATCAGTTCTGTTGATCCATAAGATGTTAAGATAAACTCAATTACTTTCTGTAATCCCAATCAACATAACTGGACTTTGAGTGCGAGCACCGCTATTTCCACAATTTTAACTCAGAATTGAAACTGTCCTAAAACTTGTTACAGTACATGAGTTAATGAACTACTGTATCAGAACCAGACCCATATTCCAGAATTAATTTGTTTAATCAAATGTATAACTTGTGATAAAATAATTAAATATAATTATAAAAACTTGTTTTACATTTTCATTCAATTCTTGGCAAATAACAAAGTAATTCATATGACTTGGATTGCATAGAAAATATGGACTGTTATTATTGGATTGTTTGCGAAATAAACTCTAAGCTCATGATATTTATGTCATTCAAAAAATCTGTTCTTTGAATTATTTTATTGCAAAATTTGAATAAATGAGTAAAACTTATTAATTATATTTATTTAAACTGAAGATTTTATTTGTTATAAAATTTTTAATTCAAATTTCAAATTAAATAATATAAGTTATTCGGGGTTTTAAACATTTATAAATACTTTTCTATTTCTTTCAGAATTTTAATATAAATTATATAATAATTCAAAGTGTTTGCAAACACTCAGTTAAGAGCTATATTTCGAAATTTAAGTTGGAATTCATTATTTTAATTAAAGCTCAGAATAACTGAAATTATAGATTTATGAAATCTTAAGCAAACTTAACATTCTATTTAAGTGTCAAAACAAGATTTGGTAAAGTTTAGATTTGAAGAATAGCAACGTGAAGCTTAGCTGCTGTGTAGCCTTTTGAGTAACACAATAATTAATTGGATTAATACTTAAGATAAAAAATAATTGTCTATTTATTGATAGCAAAGACTTATTCCTGTTTAGTGTTATGAAACTAAAATTTCTCGAGAGATCTCTAGAAACTTTCTCTCTACCAAAAACTTCACTTCTTTTTATAAGCTCTATAGTGATGAAATTCCGAAAGTAATAATACAAATGAAAAATAAGGGTTAATTTGTATTAAAATACAAAATAAAATTATAATAACAATTTAAATACGATATATAAGTGAAAAAGCTGTTGAAAGCGGACCCTCACTTTTTTAATACTGTAGTATAGATTAGAAAAGATCAAAAGACAAGCTGAGCTTGTCCCAGCACAAGCTAAAGTTTGGGTATTTCAAAATAAGCTCAAGCTCATAGCAATGAGCTTAACCAAGCTTCTCTTATAACTAAAACCAGTTAAAACGAATTTTTAAAAAGTTTAGAACTAGATAAATATAAAACTCTTCGAAGAAATAAATAGCCTTATGACTAGCAGTATTTTAAGATTACATTAAAATAAGGTGAAATTTTTAATGTCATAAAGATGATTGTTGTTCTAATTGATGTTATTTTTGAATTAAAAAATGTTTTAAAGAAAGTATTTTTTTACATAAGCTCAAAGCTGAAGCTCGCCCCAAAATGGGCTTATGCTCTACACTAGTATAGATACTAAAGTCTTTGCTATTATTATACTACGTATTTCCAGCACAGAAACTCAGCTTAGTCTTGAACCCTTAGCTTAAGTAATTTACAATTCAATTTCTAAGAAAATTCCTCAGGTTTTTGAGCCGACGAAGATCGCTAGTTAAGGCCATTAAACGTAACACAAGAATTGTATTATTCCAAATCTCAAGAACCAAAGTTGAGAAATTATTTTTAATTTATATACTTTTATGTGATCACTGATCATCATTTAGAGACAATTAAATTAAAGTTTTACAATACGAGAGAAGTCACATCACAGTTCACAGTAATGCTTACACGAGATTTTGAAATCAGCTATTATTGGTACTTATTTATTTGTTTTTAAAATTCTATTTCAAAACATGATCATTAATATCGCATTCAAGGTGTTGGTGTTCATATTTTCCTCAATGCGCTGCTCAGTTAAATAGTCATAAATTCATTTCTATGTAAACTTCAAAGAAGTTTTGATACATTTAGTTTTCATGTTTAGTTAATTTTAAAACTTTAACTTACTTTGAATTTGTTATGTAACAGAGTAAAGGTATGCGTTTCTCTTAATTATATTACTGGTATATTAGTTTTTATTAAAAAAAAATTAAACAAATTTTAGTTCAAAATTTTATTAATGAAATGCAAAAAACAGCAAATATAATAAACGTTTTATTATTAATTTAAATTTTTTGTAATGCTTTAAATAGTACTGGAAATAACAAATTTAGTTAATTATCCAATATATGAGTCGATAGAAAAAATTATTTTAGCATAAAATAAATAAATATAACTAATGATACAATTTGAAGAAATTAGATTTTTAGTTAACTCAGACTTAAAAGTAAAAGAATTAGTTCTATTGGTTGACTTGTTTGACATGTTATTTTCATAAAATATTACCGGTATTATTGCATATTATTATAATAATTGTGCAGTAATTACTATTAAACACATTGTTTGACTATCATATTAATAATAAACACTTTTCTCACTAATATTTCCTTTTTTCCGCTTTTTTCGGTCACTACTCGTACGAACAAATTGTCGACTTATGACTAAACCTTGACTTTATTTGATACACAACAGTGATTTCATATAACTTTAATTTACTTTAGGATATGAAATCAAAATGAACTTAACTATGAGGTACTGTGCAATACCTGAAAGCCTTTTTCAATTTAGGGATTTCTTCTTATACCAGTTCATGTCATTACTTTCATGTTAGTCTACCTTCACATATGTTAGCCTACCTTCACATATGTTAGCGTTAGACCAATGGTGACAATCATTAGTTATCGTAAACTTGAATTTTACTTCAAAGTTGTCAAAAAAGCTTCAGTACTTGTGTGCAATGGAAATGAAAGACTAAACTCTTTGCTTCTTATTTCTAGTTTTTATTGAAGACATGAAGCTTTTAGAAAGTTTGCTTCTTATTGTTATTTTGATACAGAATGCTTTTTCTCAACAATTGGGACCTTATGTAGAGATTCTGTAAGTATTTTAAAAGTTTACATTTAATTAGTTTCTTATTTATTTGATATAATTTCTTATTCCAGTCGTAATGATAGAAGAAATAGCAATTGGAAAATTGATGACATTTTCCCTTTGAATTATAATAATCAGTTGCCTCCAACTGTTAATAATACTCCTGTTCTGGTAGACGTTGGCATTTCTGTCTTATCATTTCGATCAATAAAAGAAAAATCACTGGTAAAGTATTTCGACTTTCAGAATAATATTTGCTTAAATACACGAAAGTGTGTACTATTAAACTCAGGATATAGTGAATGAAAGAGTAATTATATAGGAATGAAACTTAATTTACATGAATGGGACACATCCGAACAGTAACTAGGGTAGGGCTAAATATGCTATAGCCCCCCGAGTTTTTTGAGCAATTAAGTATAGGTCTCTTGGAATTCTATGGCAAAAAAGAGTTTTAATGGTTTAACGCTAATTTCAAAAGAATAAAAGATAGTTTTATCTTTGATTATGAATTTGATTCTACAATAGAAAAAGTGTATTTATGTAGAATTTTAATAAACTTTCGAATAAATAATTTTTAAAATTTAGCCCATTACCAAAACTCCTGGTTAAGGCAATGGCAACTTATCAGTTAACCGCAGTTTACTTTTCATGTAAAACTTGTAATTATATATATATCTAATTTTATCTATTAATCTAAATGAACATCAAGATAAACAAAAATCTAATATCTTATATTTTTTTCTCAATGATTCAGTCTTTTTCTGTCGATGTCTTTTTTCATCAACACTGGGATGATTTCAGGCTTCGTTTGCCGGCAGGCGTAGAGCCCAATAGTAAATTACGACTCAACAAAAGTTGGAAAGATAGACTTTGGACACCAGATACTTATTTTAGAAATGCAATCGAAGGCTCGGTTTCAAATATAATTGACCCCATACTCTATTTTACAATCGAAAATCGAACAAAAGTATTTATGGCCATAAAACTCAATCTTGAGTTTAGTTGTGCAATGGATTTTGCTAAATATCCTTTTGATTCTCAAACATGTACTTTTGAGCTCTCAAGTTGTAAGTTAATCATTAATAAAATTTACTTATCGATCAAATATATCATATAATTTTATATAAAATTATTTATTAAAAATTGTTCACATTGTGCCAAATTGAGGTTCTTGTTTCAAATTCTCCACTTTTAAGGGGAGCTCAATAGCTTATCGCTTTTCTGATACTATTTTTTCGCGTCAAATATTTTTCGAAATTTTTTCCTTTTATAGAAAAATATTTCAAATCTGCAATTTTGTTGCAACCAAATCAAAATCTTTTTCTTAATTAAAAATTCAATCAAATATGAAATCTTATCAAATTCAAAGCGGTGTCATGATATACACATTCAGTCCGATTTTGTTGGGGGGGGCCGGATCCCTTACTTTATTGAAAGCCTAGCAATATGCTGAGGTGTTAACAATTTATCAAAGCCTATTTTTTATTTATTGATTATGTGTTGTAATTCATAATTCAACGTAAACCTATAATTCTAGTCGATTAGTCAGTGGGAAAATGCAGAGTTAGCTCTACTTGAGAGAAAAATTTATTTGAGTCATTTCAATCTGTGCTCAAATGAGTATCATATTAATCAAATAGATTTAAAAGTACCCAAAATATTGATGCTTTAGAAAAATAAAACGCACAGACCCATCGTTCAAACATATAGTTAACCTAATTCTAAACTAATAATATAAAACTCAACTCGAACTGTGATGTAGACCCTGATACTCGCGGTGCAGTTCTGTCCTTAAATGCACATTAATCTATCGAATCTCGCAAAGGCTTAGATAAATAATTCATTGATTAATAATTTTTATTTATTTAATTACAGTGTCGAACTCAATTGAAATAATTACTTATAAATGGCGAAAATTTCATATAACAAAAAATATTTTTTTGCCTCAATTCGAAATATCGGACTTTTCTTTTCATAATTGTGTAAAATTATATGAAGATCTCGGTAAGTCATTAATTACTATTAAAACTCTTGATTTTGATAACAATTCTAATATAATTTTTAAATAAAAACATGAAAATTATTCTATGCAAATAAAATACAAGTTGAGAATCCTGAAAAATAAACATTGTTATTGAAGAAACAAAACTACAATCAAATGAATTGACGATGTGTTTAACGCTATTTTACTGTATAAGCCTAAATATCCTAAATTTTGACGCTCAATGAAGGAGGTGGTCAATTCAAATTTTCAATAATTTAAGGGGTTCTAAGAAAGCAATCTTTTTTCACTTTCAAGATTCTTGGGGGGGGGGGGGGTACATACAGGTACTACCCACATATCGGCCTTGGCCATCACTAGAATAAGCACCATCATTAACGCATTAGCTAGTTTTGTTAATTAAAAATATTTAAACTACAAAATATATGTATTTAATGGAATTGCCAGAATTTGACGAAATTTTTCAAAGAACATTTCAGAAAACTCAGATACTGTAAATATGGGTCAAAAATAAATCTACTTTCTTAAGCTTAATTAATAGCTAAAGATTTAAACAGAGTATGGCCTTCATTAATAGTTTTTTTTATTGATTTGAGATTTGTTACAAATGTTTAATACCAGGGTATAAATAAAAACGATTTTGTTATTTAAATTATTTTGAATAAAAGAGATTCAGAAGTTTTACTAAGAAAATATGTTGATAAGAGTAACTTTCATTGATATGAATAGAATAGCAACGCTTCAACTCATCGATCTTCGATCAAACGACTCCCTATTTTAATATCCTTATTGCTAACTTCGCCCAATTTAATTTTGAAGGCAAACTAAATTAAGTAAATATTGAAAATTTATACAAAGTTATTAAAGTTTTTCCTGCCGATCACATACGCAACAGTACTTCGGGAGTTACTTCCCGTAAACAGTAAATAAGTCTAGAAATTAAAATTCTACTGATTTTTATTTTTAAATCCTTTGTTCATCTGTATGTACGGTACACGTGCGCAATGAGTAAAACGAACATAAACACAGACTTACGCTTTCAAATTAGTTATTAAAATATGAATTAATATAAAAGCTTATACCCATATATAAGTAAGAATTATATAAATATTTTTAGACACTCTAAAGATTGACTTCAATTATTTTTTTAATGGGTGAGGTTATATAATTTTGATAGATATTAGATAAGTGACCTCTATTACTGGAAAATATTGAATATTTTCTTGTTACTCAATTGATTTGAGCTTGTATTTATAGTTAAAATAAATGACACTACGTTTGCTATAAAGGTATAATAATAAAAGAGGGAATCGTAAAATTGATAATTGATGGGTTGAGGCCAAACAAAATAAAATACATTATTCTCCATGAAGAAAAAGCTATAGTATAATTTATTTTAAAACCTTTATCAGAGAAAGCAGAGCTTCGTTTTGCATCGGGGGTTACATCAAGTCAAGCATTTATTCAAACCATTCAAATAAGACATTTGCTTATCATGAAAGTCAAGTTTAAGTCGAAAATTTGATATTTTGTTATTAAGATACAGTAGAAGACATTCAGACTCATAGAACTTTACTGATATTTTAAATTGTTGCCAAATTATAACCAATATTTATTGGAATAGAACTAATCTGGAACTAATAACTCTGTATTATTCAAAATTTATATATTTACATAAATATGATGATCGATCACTTCAATAAAATTATTTAACTTTTTTTTAATAAATTACTTCTATTATATAATATTTCAAAACTAATATTATATTTAAATTATATCTATGAATAATATTCACAAATATTTTTAATTATTTTTTAATATATAGGAGCATTTTCCTGTTTGAAAGCAAGTTTGACACTGAAGCGAAATATTGGCAATTTTATTATTAAACGATATATTCCCAGCTTTTTGATTGTAATCTTAACTTTTTTGGGTTTTTGGATCCCAACCACAGCATATCCTGCAAGAGTTGCTTTAACTATAACTGCTTTATTAGCATTGATTGCACAGCAAAGTCAAGAAGATTTGAATGTTTCCTATGTTTATGCGATGAGTGTCTGGATGTTTATCTGCATTACTTTTGTATTTGCGACTCTAATTGAGTTCGCTTTAGCCGTTTGTGTGCCTCAAAAGGCAAATAATAGTTATTTAGATCACAATCAAGTAATTCATCCGAACGATGAAACACATCATAAAGCAGACAATAGCTTAATTAAAATAATGAAATTCGTTGTAAAATCTAATTCACAAAACAACAGCATTGATATGTTTGCCAGAATTTTATTCCCAGTTTTATTTTTCGTTTTCATTTTTATTTATCTAATTATTTACGTTTTTTGAAGTAATCATTAATATTTTTTAAAAATATATTCAAAGATTTATTCTTTCATAAAATTAACATTTATTATAGTTAAATACCGGTATAATCTGTAGTAATGTTTTGAGATTTATTTATTGAAAATATAAACTTTTATAAGATTTCTAAAATATTATATTCACGGAAAATGAGTTTTGAATTGAGTTAAAAAATGAGTTTTTAAGCTATAGCTCAATGTCTAAATTATTTAATTCTCTCTATCAAATGAACAAGCTCACTAATCATTTTAACACCTAAAAATTGTTACATTTTTAGAGTTAAGTATTATATGTTTATATATTTATCCATTTTTATGCAATATATCTTTGATTAAATCTGTATAAAATCAATTCACAAAATGTAATTTATTGTAAAAATCATATGGTCTAATTTGATTCTATGATTCATTTAATTATTATCAAAAATAAAGCTAATTTTCTAATGTCTTGCGAAAATTGAGAAATCTTTATTACTAAGGATCGAACAATATGCAAAAATGTGTATGCATTTATGCACCAAAAATTGACAAAATATGCATTAAAAAAGTTCTATTTTTAATAAACATTAATAAGCATAAGTTTAAAGTATTTTTCAGCCTAATAAATGTCGATTCATGCTTATTTGTCGAAATGGTGTTAATTTTCATTCAATTTTACATTCAACGATCACTTTCTATTCAAATGCATTGCAGTATAATATTTTACCGCCAGTTTTAAATATATAATATCACTAATCTTTGACTAATCTTTTAAGTTTCTGAGAATTGTTTTTGGACTCATTTTGTCATTTTTATGTTCACATTTGTTTTAACACAAATAAATAATTAAAACTAATTAAAACACCACTGTCTACACCACAATTAACACAAAAAAGTAATGAATTTAACAAAAAAAACACATATAACATGCAGAAAATGGGCGAAACCCCTCAAAATATGCATTTTTATGCAAAAAAAATTGATTTAATTGTCTTATAATCATGTAATTCGTGCTTAGCTTTAAGTTTTGCGGCGATAACTAAAAGCAAAAAAACATGCAAATATGCATTTGTTCGATCCTTATTTATTACCAACGATCAATTTATATCTAATGAAATCGTGTGATTTAAGAGAAAATTATTCTTCAGTTGTTGGGCTAAAGTCTATTATTTATTTTACTTCAATTCGATGTGCGATAAAAAAGAAATACATTTGTTAGAAAAGATACTTTGAACCAAATTTATAAATAAATCTTAAGTTGAAACAACTGTTCAATTTTTGAAGAGTGTTGGCACTAGAGTAGGAATACATAGGAATGAATGAGTGTCAATGCAATTCTTTCAATGATTATTATTAATTTATAAAATTAGTCCATTAGTCGAGACATTTGCGACCAAATAACAGTAGAGAATTTCAACTCAACTCAATTTTTTAAAACAAAGATATTTCTCTTCTTAGAGATTTCTTTCATTGTTATCTTCCGCTTCACTTTAAAAGGTTTGGTTCTGTGAATCTAATGATGGCATAACTTATTTTCATTTTATAAATAAACATGTTTTTATGTTTACTCTGTTTTTTATTTTCAAACATTTAAAATTGGAGAAAAAATAGATTCAGATCACTCATAAAACCTTCAGTTTATTAGATATATAAATAAGACTAATTTTTGTTACAACTTTATAACACGATGTACTGTAACAAAGATACTTTAGTAACTTCTTAGAAATTAATTTGAAAAATTGTTGTATTAATTAAATTAAATTTTGAAAGAATTAGTTGTGACCTTCCTTTGAAGGATTGTCTAAATAAAAGGTGTGTAACTTATAATCCAGTTTAAAATTTTGATAGAGAAACTATAACATTATTCAATAATATAATATTTAATTCGATTATTTAATAAGTCTTTAAAAATAAGTATAAATTGTCTTTTCTATCCTATACTTTTGTATTTCTTATGAAACTTAAAAGCTATAATTACTCAAAACAAATGAGGTTTTTCTTGAACATTAGAATATTTTTACAATTCTTAGAATATAAGCTCAATGAAAGCATATTAGCCTTAATTTGATGTTTTTTACTGATAGGTGTAAACATTAAAATCTTTATAATTTCAAAAACCTTATTGAGAATTAGCTAAAAATTAATATAATATTAATCAGTGATTGAGATTCTGTAAATCTGTTATTATTTGGATAAAATCAATTTGAAAAAGTTCAGTATTATTGAGTACAACTGTGGTTAAGGTTAAAAAGTGAAAAATAAAAAATAATCAAAAAATAGTTTCAATGGTAATCTTTGATAATGTTTTTGGCTTCGGCTCAACTGAAAGAGTTGTCTATTTACGTGTTCACTAAGCTATTAGTTCCATAGGTTCTATGATCTCATCCTAGTTATCGTTGATTATAACATGCCTTTGAACGAGTTAAAGCCACACAGTCTTTAAAAGAGCACACTCTTAAAGTGTTTGTTTTAATTGAATCGTAAGTTTATTTTATTTTATTGTTGATAATAATATTCATATTTCTCATAAAATCTTTGTAATATAGAGTAACTTATTTATATTTTACGATTAGTTCTTGAGCTATTTTAAGCTGAGTTTCGGCTCAATTCCTACAATAGTTATAATATACATAAATTGTATATAATATAATACATTAGATAAACTGCAAAAGTTGCAATTTCGGTATTAATTAATAGGCTCAAAAAATATATTTCAAATTCAGATACAGTAGTACTCCGTTATAGTGTGCTACCTTTCAGTAAATCTTCGATATAGTGAGTGAAAATATCGGTCCATTTTGGTGGACACTCATTATAACTAATATTAAAAATAATCCTTTGTAGTGAACCACCTTATGGTGAATGCAAGTTTCCAGCCCTATCGATTCACTATTAGAGGCTGCTATTTTTTAAACTTATAAGTTAGTATTGCTGTTGAGTATAATAATTTGTTTATTTTTTAATATCAGTTCAAATATTTTAAAAGTTAGATTAAATCATCTAATAATATATAAAGCTATTTATGTATTTATATATGTATTTAATATTTTTATTATCACTTTAATTTAACTTTAGCTTAAATGGCACCAAAATATCTGAAATCATCCATTATATGTATATTTCTATTAGTGCTTCCATTGCTTGAATGTTCGATCAAAGTGTGAGTTATCACTCAATCTTTTGGCTCAATTAAAATTAGAATTACTTAAAAATATTTATTTATTAATAATAGTGAGAATCTGTTATATGACTCAATATTACCATTAAATTACGATCCGACTATTCCACCAAAAATAAACGGTAAAAAATTTTGTATACTTTTAAATTACAAATTACTAATTGTATAGAATGTAATAAAAAATTGTTATAATTAACAGGAAGTGCTGTCAAAGTTGAAGTGTCTGTTTCTATTCTCAATATAAGATCTATTAAGGAGACAGAATTGGTATTCAACTAAATTTGCTTTAATTCAAAGTTTTAAATGAAATGAAATTTATTTCAGACATATGTTGTCGATATATTTTACCACCAATATTGGTCTGATTATAGACTACAGTCTCATTTGAATAAAGCTCAACGTATTGTATTAGACAACGACTGGAAAAATAAGCTGTGGATTCCTGACTCATATTTTAAGAATGCATTGAGTGGATACGTTCCTCATATTATTTTTCCAACTCTTTATTTTATTATCACTAACAGAACAAATGTTTTTATGGCCGCGAGGTTTGCAAATTTTCAAATTAATAGTACTGCTGTTTCAGTTCCAAAATTTAATTTGAGTTTCAGTTCAGTTCCAGGAACTGATACATCACTGATTAATAGTTGCTTAACATGAAACTTTTGATCACATAAGTTTGATTAAGTATCTATATTTGACTGTATTGTATTACTAGCTGTTAAAGCATTTTCAGACATTTATGTATAGATCTGTAGCAATTTCAAAAATTATCAAATCTTAGAATTTTCCTACGTTTGGCCCACCTAACCAAAAATTTATGACTACGACACTGGGCAGGGCCAATGGGGCAGCTGTCTCAATAAGCATTTTCAGTAGAGATCGGTATTCTCAAGGGTTTAGGTTTTGGGAGTTTTCGAGAGTACTATTGATCGGGATCGAGAGTCATTTCGAGTCTCGAAAAGTCTCGTAAAAATAATGTTATTTTAGGTCAGAATTTTTACTGAAAATGTTTATTTATCAATGCAAAGGTGGAAACATACTGTAATTATAGTTTATTTGAAGGGTAATTAATTATAAAAGTATTTGAAATTTTTCTATAAAAAATAATTTGTTAACTAAATGAGAGTTAAATGCCTCACGCTTCTTACAAATTAGTGAGCAAATTCTCCGCTGACTAAAATATCCTTTGATTATAATAAAGTACTGGGAATACTGAGATATAAATTAGCCAATTTTGTGAGTTCTTGTCAGTAAATTTACATATATTTTCATATTATGAATGCAGTATAAATGTTTTTTTATATATTCAAAACTGTAATTTCATTGATATTTCATTAGTAAGCATCATATTTAGCAAATGATATACAAATAAAATAAACAAATTTTATGTTAAAAGCATACCTGGGCAAGGCATAGGGCTGACCCCCTCCCCTAAAAAATTTTTTTTTGAAAGTCACAAAATCGTACCTTGGTAACCCCTTTGACTTTTTAAAATTTTTCTAAAATGTATTCCTTAGATCCCCTATGATATTTTCTGAAAAATTGAGAAAATGCCCTTTGGTTTTGATTAGATATTCAGTTTTGATTAAAATTTAAATTGTTTTAAAAGATTTTTAATTAGACTTATGCTTTAATGCATCAAACAATAGCAAAAATCTATTATTTTTAATGATACTTGATAAAAGGGAGTTTAAACATTATTTCGTTTTTATCAGCCAACTCCCTAATGAGAGGAGATCTCACTGAAGCCCATGTTGAAAACCAGTGAGATTTTTTACAGGAATAACCCCGTGTCGGCGTTGCTATAAGTTTGGCTCGAAATTTTTTTGGCGGGAAAACCATTTTTGACAAAATATTGCGTATTAAAACCAATGAGTTTTGACCCCCCTCTGAATTTTAAGAAATTCTGAAATAAACCCCTTACCAAAGGTTCGGAGCTTGCCTAGGTGTGGTTAAAAGAGCCATTAATCCCATAAAACATGCGGTCTTTGTACTCAGTATATGCTAAATGCTCGAGCACTTCATTTTCTCTGAGCACGAGCACTGAGCACCAATTTTTAATCGAGCACGTCGAACTCTTTCTTGAATACTACTGGAATACTATAGCTCACTAAATGCATGATCCTTATGCTTTTTTACGTTCCTCTTTCATTTAGGTATTTAATATAATTAAAAATAAATATTATTTCATAGAATATCCCTTCAGTTGAGCTGTGAAATGGAGTTCTCAAAGTTTCCTCACGACTCTCAAGAATGCTATATTGATATTATGAGCTGTCAGTATTATTTAATCTATAATTTAAGCGAAACTTGAATCCTATTTTTTGAAAAACTTATTTTGAATTATTATTTCAGTGTCCCATTACACAGATTCGGTTTTACTTTTTTGGAAGGAATTTACTCTCACTAAAAGGCTTCACATGTAATAAATATATACGTATACTATCAAAATAATATCAATAATATAAGTAAAATATTATTAAAATTATTATTATTATTTGCTATTAGGACACAATTTTATGTATCGGAATATTCTCCACATAATATGACAAAATCATATTCGATAGGTATGGACTCATTAATGGTGTTTAAATCCAATCGTTATAGAGTTTCTTTCATCTAAACTTAAGAGATTAAACTTCAAAATCAAATCAAATATTTATACTTTAGTGATAGTCATTGAAAAGTCCGAATACATTGAAATAGTTTTTTATTATTGGAAGGCGTGCTTTGCGTACTAAATACAATACTCTTTCGGTTTATTAAAATTTATTAATACAGAAATCATATTTAATAAAAAGAACAAAAAGGTATCCTATTTAAATGCAAAGCACGCGCTTCTATAATGGAAAGTTTATTTCAATGAATTGAGTTTTCAATCACCCTTCACATGATTACAACAAATGTTTAAAAATTATTTTTTCAATTTTTTACATAATTTAGGAAAATTTTCTTGTCTGAGAGGACGAATCAGACTAACTCGACAACTGGGGCTGTATATTATCAAGAATTACATCCCCAGCACTTTAATAGTGATAATGTCTTTCGTAGGATTTTGGATTCCAATCTCCGCATATCCTGCAAGAGTCGCATTGGTTGCAAAATTTTCTAAACTTGAGTTTTCCATAAAATGAAAAAGAAATACAAATAAATAGAATTTGCAATTTTTTGTCAAATTCATCGATTTATTTGTATCATTTCATAGTTATTTTGAAAAACAAACGTGAAAAGAATCTTATAATTGTGATATTTTTCAAATTAGGTCATAACAGCTTTGTTGGCTCTGATAACACAACAATATCAAAGTTCTCAAGTGAATGTCTCATATGTAATAGCTCTGAATGTTTGGATGATTATTTGCATTTCATTTGTATTCCTGGGTCTTATTGAATACGCGATTGCCATCTCTTACAATCAAAACATTCGGTCTAAAGCGCCCAACAATATTAAAGGAACATGTGTGAAGGTATGCCTTTAACTTCACTCTCTTATTCACTTGTAAATAAAAAGTTCATTCAATTGAAACAGAATTTGGCTGAATCTGAAAGTAAAACAAGACTTTGGTTCAGATGTTTCAGTATAACGGATGGATTTTGGTCAGAACCAAATGAAAACAAAATTGATATAACTTCTAGATATATATTTCCTTTAGGATATATTGTTTGTGTGTCTTTATATTTATTTATGTATGTAATCCCATAAAAACAATATTTCAGCTCACAGTCAGAACTTCTCAATTCTTCAATTTAAATGTTAACATTATTTGTAAACTTTTGGATTGCACTGTATATTACATTATATTTTTTAAAAATGGCTCAAAATTAAACTTTTAAAAAATCTTAATATTGACTTTCCGTCAATTATTCAAATATCACAAGAAGTTTTCATTGTTTCGCAACTTTTTGATTAAAAATATATTTTAAATTTTTAAATTGTGTTTCACTTTTATGAATATTTTCCCGATCGAAAAATATTTTTAGAGCACAATTATCATGTCATAATTGACCAAAAATCCACATATAAAATGCTACCCTGAATAGGCGTCATAAATATCTGTCCTTAAAAATTATTTTCATTAAAACAACACCGAATTTCTTTTATTTAAGATTTCAATATTGTATTATTTAAAGATATCTTTAAATGACAAGATTTTTATGTAATGAAAACAACACATTTGAAATAAAGACTTATAATTTATAATTAATTTATAATATTAACTGTTATATTGTCTTAAAATTTGAGCATTTAGTCGATCAAATAATGTTTGCAAATACAGATATTAATGCAATTAATTCTAAAAAAGTTTTAATACTTAATGTTTAATAGTAAGTACCATTTCCTATGCTTTACTGCTATGCTATGCACCATTGAAATAAACGAAAAAAGACTGCGAGTCTAAC
>JAQGCH010000547.1:0-21972 GCA_034699485.1 Nanhermannia elegantula | reverse complement strand
CTCAAAATTTTTTTTATAAAATTTCATCAATGTTTAGTACTAGAAAATTGCTTAAAACCACCGGCAGACGTTTTGCAGTCGACTGTACAGTATAAGAAGAAAATGTTTTTGCTTATAATTGTTACCGTATCTATGAACTTATCATACTATTAAAAAATACATGCACTGAAAAAATAATATTTTTATATGGATTTTTAATTTGGTAATGATATTCAATTAGAAATTATATTAAAATTTTGTTTAAATAATTATTTTTAAATAACGATTATGTTCAGCTAAACTTTGTTTGGTCCTCCCTTCTATTTATATGACTATTAATAACTGTTAATAACAAGTATACAGAATTTGAAATATTTATTTGTATTACACTAATAACTGTAATATGCTTTAAATAAAGCATATAAAGACTAATTATTTTCATTCAATTTATGTCATATTAGAGTTCAAACTGTATAACATAATATTTTTTTCGGTCAACTCCCTATTGAGAGGAAATCTCACCTTTAGCCCAGAGTTAGAGTGAGAGTTTTACAGTTGTTACCTATGTTGGCGTGGGCAAATGATTTGGGCCTAGGGATTGCTTAAAAAACAATGAACTTGTGGCCAGAAAATTGCAATCAAAGAAACGCAGAGGCTAGGATTCGAACCCACGACCTTGGATCATAAATCCGGCATCTTACCTATTATGCCGCAATGACTACCTTTTAAGCCGTATAATAAAATTTATTTTTAAAAGTGTTTTCAAAATGTATTATATATTTGCCTTCAATTCGAAGTTAAATTCGAAGTTAAAAGTTCTATTCTTTTGCTTTATGTTATTAATTGTTTGTAAAACTTCATTTTTTGCTACAAGGATTTGAAACTGGGACACGCAAATTGCAAAAGACGAAGTAAAGCTCGGATACAAAAAATGCATTTACAATAGCACAGCATTCTAGTCATTTTGTATTATCCCTAATGGACGAAGATATTGCTGCAAATTATATAATTTGTGTAAAAATTAAAGAAATGCATAATTACTTATTCCCAATGACACTTTGGTCTATCTTTTAATATCTATTTACATTTAGATTATTCAGATAGGTATAGAGTGAAACTGGACAAATAAAGTAAATAGGACCAATATGCTAGTATTTAATTGTTCAGTTTTCAAAATTTAATTTTAAGATATTTTTAAATATATTATTATCTCTCAAAAATAATTTCTATAATTCGCTAATTATTATGGATTCAGAAATATTGCAAAGAATTTTTCTTCATCACTTTTCAAACACATAACCCACTTTACAGTATTCACTAAGCTTAGTTCCCTCCTCCTTATAACCAATAGCCTACGGCTATCTGTACCTCCTCCTTAGCAGAGCAGTCCTAAACTTGAGCTATAAGAGTGATGAATAAGGTAAATCTTGTATATTGAATATTTCTGCAGATATCGAAATGATGGAGTGGAGATAGAGCGGGGTATAGGTCCTTTATGCGCTTTTTAATGGTGGATTTTCATAGATAAACAACATAGCTAAACTGTCTCGATGGCCCATGAAGAGACTTGAAAACTAATAAATGGGTGTATTGCATTTAAGTAAAGCCAGTAAAAAAATTGTCTTTCTATGAAAAAAGGATGATCTCATTGCACAAGGAAAATTTAATTCTAGTTGATTTTTTTCTGAAGTGAATAAATGGCGTTTTTATAAAATCACGTGAAAAGGCCTCACGAAAGCTGTATACGATTATTGTTTTTTGTTGATAGCTTTTATTATAATAGAAAGTTATTTCTGATGCTAGATTTAAGCCGTTAGAGTTATAAACCTACTTAAGATATTATTTATCTTAACGCTCGATAAAAATAATTGAAGGTTGAATAAAAGTGATAACAAGGCAGTGTCGATGTGTCGTTCTAAGTTTCTTTCCTTGAGTTCTTCGTGGTTGATTGAAAAAAACACCACGGAGAAGTTCCATTTATCAAATGATCATCAAGATGAAATCCTGGTGGGTTACAAGCTCGCTGAACTCGCCTCATCTGATTTTCCATGTTTTATAAGTAAAGCAGTAGAGAATATAAGTCTATCAGCTGACTTAACTTAATTTCTATCTAACTGTTCTTGTATTAAGAGGAACTGTTTTCTAGATTTTAAGGATTTTTAAAGGAGGATTACAATAATGCCGGAGATATTACAACAAGTGGAACCTATTCATCCACGGGTGTTAAAAACACCTAATGAGAAAGACAGAAAAGGTCATGACTTGGATTTAGAGAAAAGTTTTAATCATGCTGATCAAGAGGATACTCAAAAATTTATCTCAAGAAATAAACGAGCAGGTACTGATCCTAATAAAGGGCTTTCTCAAGAATATGATGGAAAAACTCTCGAAGAAGAAACGAAAAAGGGCAATTACCATTACTGGTTACAACAGCATGACATTGCTGATATTACAAGGCTTGAATATCGTTATGGTACGGAGGAAGCCGATACACTGTTTGAGATAGTGGGTTCACCACAGCAATTAAATCATCAACTAGAGCAGTTTCAAACGATGGTTAGTCAAGAACATGAAATACGACCGCTCACACTGATTGTTAATTTGGGAAATACTCATTGGGTTGCACTCATCGCTGCTTATCGGAATAGGCAATTTTGCGGATATTACGTAGACTCATTGGGCCATAAAATGCCTAATGATATTTATCAAGTTCTAGAACAAGCCCAAATAACCCTGATGGATTTTCATAACTACCTTCCTGCCCCTCAACAAATCGATGGTCATAATTGTGGTCTCTGGGCATTAGAGAATACGGCTGATCTTAATAGAATGCTACGAAACAATCAGCCGTTGGATTGGGCTGTTATTCAATTGAAGCGTCAAAGGGATGAAACCCATTTTAAAGAAAGACGGAAGTCTCTTGCAGAGAAATTGCGTGCAGATGCAGCACGCATGGAAAGGAAAGGCGCAGATAAAAGAAGACCCTCTTCGGAAGAAAACGCCCCCAATAGCCAGGCGAAGAAACCACACCTACCTTCTAAACTTCGGCAAGTGCTTTCAAACCCACAACCTGTAGAACCGCTTCCAGAAATACGTATACCTATTCAACAACTAGGACATCACTTACAACAAAGAAAGTCAAAGGTTCCTCGCCCTGTGAAAGTTCCTTATCAAAATAATCAAAATAAAAGACCTCCTATCGAGGGCAATGAACCTGATGACGCGCTCCCTGATACAAAAGTGTTAAAAGTGGATTTGCCTAATGAAAAGGAAAATTATTCTGCATCGGGATCAAAATCCTCGCTTCATGGGGTGGTGTACCAGTTGAAATTGCTCATGCTGTTTTTAAAACGGGGACTAGCTAATGGATATTCATTTCGCTTAGCGACAGAAATGGATGCGGCTGAAAAATTTGATGATGTCGTTTTTCAATATGCTAAAAAGAGCGAAAGAATCGATCGTTTTTTGCAAGCTAAACATATACAAATTGAAAGTGAAAAGGTTAAAAAGATTACGAGTCATGATTTAATAACAGAAAAAGATGATAAATTCAGTTTACAAAAGTATTTTATCTCTTACCGTAAGATAAAACAAAAACCAGCCTTTCAAAAGGAGGCCAAGGATTTTATTATCTGCACAAATATCGACTTTGATTTTGATGCTAACTTTAAGGAAAGTGACTTAAAAAAACTAACTAAAGAAGATTTTTACTTTGAGAAGATCAAAGACAGGGATGATATTTTAAATATAGGCGGCGAACGTTATCGATTTGTTAGTAATAATGACAAATCCAAGCGAGAACAAATACTATTTAAATTAAAACCAATATTTGAAAATACCTCTGATTTAAACCGATTGGCAAGAGAACTCGCTAGACGGGCCCTCAACGGTATTAAAATAGACTTAAAACATGATCTTCTTAAGATCTATCAGGGTGCTTTAGCAGAAGAAGTAATTAATATCAACGACAAAAAATTCCACAATCATTTCTTAAATGCTGACCCCAATTTATCTCCTCAAACCAAGGAGTTTCGTGACGCTTTCTGCAAAGCAGTTATAACTCTTTTAGAATCTCAAGCCAATCAAAATAGCCAAGCCAATCCATCTAGCCAAGCCAAGAGAATTCGTGATACGTTGTTACCTGGACCTCCATCAAAAATTCCAAAACTCTTAAAGGAAGAGAAAACCAATAAAGAAGATGCTTTCTGGCAAGAGATCAAAAAATTATCATTAGACCTCTCTAAAAAATTTGGGAAAGTATTAAAGCTAGAGCGTCACCCTCAACTTACTAATTACAAACAATTTGCTGAAGAAATAGCCAATCTAATCAGTAAAAGTGAGTCTGGGAAAGCAGTCAACGTGATAAGATATAAAAGAAATCCTGTTATTGTAGATAATATTGACAAATTAAAGGGACATGTGTTGATCAAAAGAAATGAACAAATACACTTTAGCACAGCATTTTTACGCGTAGATCAACTGGCAGGTAATTTGAAAGCGTTTAGAAATCATTTAAAGGTAGCGCTCGAGAGAAAGAATATTAAGTTCGACACCCTAGATCAGTACCAATTTAATATTGCAGGTTTTCAAACGTGTAACGAGGAGGAAGTAGAGGAGCAACTACTTTCAAAAGCCACTTTACCTGACAATGAGAGTGCTTCCAATGAAGAAATAGAAGATTTCTTAAATAAATTAGTATTTGCAGTAAACCAGCCCAATGAGATTGAACTGGGTAAGCTTATTAACGCTGAAATGGGAGAGGAATTTAATTTAGTTGATTCCAATCTTTTGACAAACGACTTCCAAAAGAACATGTTGGATTGGATGAAAGAAAAACAAGGGATTTATCTTTCAGAGAATAAAGCACATGCATTTTTTGAGGAAGGAAGAGAAAAAATTGCCAAATTGGTATTAATTGGTCCAACGTCAGAGTATAGCAAAAAAATTAGAACATTAGGGGTTACTTTTAAGGAGATACCTGAAGAGTTAAGAAAATTTTTAACGTCTGAAAAAGAAAAACAAATTTTTAATTTAATCGCGCCTCAAGATACCAAATTAAGTGCGATTAAAGTAGACCAAGCATTGCAAGACCTACCAGGCTATCAAAAAGAGGATAGCTACATTTTCGTGCCATCACATTCTCTGTTACCTTTAAAGGATCGTGCATTAAAGGCTTTTAGATCAGACACGAGCAATCATTTATTAATCATTGAATGTGAAACAGAGGAAAATATACAGGACTTGTCTAAAGAATTGCTTGATATTGCAAAAGACAAGCTGAAAAAGAAGATTATTCTGATTACTAAACAAAATGATATTTTTGCTAATAATTTTAAATTATATCCTAAGTATGTAGAAAAAATAGATAAAACTGAGTTTAGCGACCTGACGAAAGCTTCGCAAACCAAACTGCTTCAAGATAAAACTGTTCTCTTTCAGAGAAAAGAAATGCCGTTAAGCGAATTATTGGGAGCCAATAACCCAGATAAGATGTCGACATCAGAACTTAATGCATTTAGTGCAGTGATTGACCCAGATTTATTAGCTCAACTTATCAAAAAAGAGCAACGCCTAGAGATAAACAGTGAACCCATGACTTTAAGTAGTTTGCCGGACACTTGTATTAAACGCAATGAAGTAATTTCAGCAGAAAACCTGGTCGATGTTTTAGAAAGCAAGGATGCGCTATTTGTAATAAGCACTAATGATCAAGAGGAGATTGAAAAAGAGGCATTGATTGAACGCTTAGAGATTGCCGATGAGATCAAGAGAAGCACGATAGCAAGCAAAGTAGGTGGCGGGTTGAATGCGTTAGATACCGGTCACACTATCATTATCCTCAACGGTAATGATGAGTACAAACAGCTTGAGGATTTGAAGCAGGTTTGTCGTAACCATCCTCATCAGCGCGTTCATTGGGTTGAAGTAACCTCTGAGCGCTTGCTTTGGAAGCAGTTTTATGACCCTAATTTTTATATTGATCGTCAATTCAACCAACGGGTCAAAACAGTGATTAAAACAGAAATTAAAAAGAGTCTGGTCTCAGAAAATCCGGCGGATTTGTTTGTTATTAGTGGTCTAAAAGAGTCAGAATCACCGGTTAATTTATTTCCAGTGCCTAAAAGACCAAGGACGGCGCCTGATTGTCAAGGTGCTATAGAAGAAGATGAAAAGGATACCCTGCAACGGGCTTTGTCGGCCTTGCTAACCCTTCCTGAAGAGCAAACGGCACTGTTTAAGAAAAATATCGACCAGCGAAATATTATCTTAACCACACAGGAAGAGATGGCAGAAACCGCTTTTAGCGACCTTGTCCGGCAGACTAAACAATCGGTTCACTGGCTCAAGGTTGATGCAGAGGGTATTGGTCAACAACTGATTTGGCATCGCTCTCACGGGCCTTTGAATAGCTTACGTCAGTATATCGATGCAGATAAGGGTAAATCATCGCCTATGGCCGAGGCTAACTTGGGTCAAGTAGGTAAGCTAGCAATTATTGCTGGTGAGCCAGGAATGGGCAAATCAACCACTTTAGCCCGCTTTTCGGAACAAAAATTTGAGGCCTCCACCGCATGGGTAATTTCCCTGGTTCTTAAGGATTGTCAGCAGGCGATACAGCGTCTTTCTTTGAATAATCTAGATGACCCGCAAAGAGGCATTGATGAGGTCATTCACTTTTTATCAAGAGCGGGAACTCTGGGTTCAGAAAGTCACTTAACTGAAAATTTGTTGCGATACGCCTTTACACATGACACTTCGCTACCGTTACTATTATTGTTTGATGGCTTTGATGAAATCAGCGCTCAAAAAACTGAGAAGGGCCTACGTGAAAAAGTGGTGCGGTTATTACAATTCCTCAAAGAGGAAACCAATGTTAACCTTTGGGTCACCACAAGAAAGTTCGCAAACAGAGGTTTTGGAAAACGGTTTATCACTATTCGCTACTGAGTTTGAAGCATTTTCATCAGAGCAGCAAAAAAAGTTTCTGAAAGATTTCTGGAAAAGCAATCTCGAACTTAAATATGCTCAAAATGAATTAGCAGCGTTTGCTTATGAACCTTTTGCCGCTGTTTTAATTGACAAAGCCAATGAGGTTCTGGGAGAAACTGTCTCTCGTTTTATCGGCATCCCACTGCAGGTGCGCATCCTGGCGGAGGTTTATCAATCAGAATTTGAAAATCATCGTTTGCCATCGGAACAACCTCAACTTTCAAGCCTTTTTAACGATCTTGAGGTGTCTAATTTATACCGGCGTTTTATTGACACTAAATATGACCTCTATTTTAAAGAAAAAGCTCAGGTGGTTTCACGACTTGATCCATGGGAGTTAAACAATCTGCTGAAAGCAGGCTACACCGCCCATGAACAGCTGGCATTGAAAATATTATTTCCTGAGCAAGCAGAGACTCTTTTAGCAAATAAAAAGAAAGAAATACAGGAAGATACTTTGGTAAAAGTTGGGATTGTGCAGTTCGTTAACGGCAATCTTGAATTTTTACACCGTACCTTTGCAGAATATTTTATCACGACTTGGTTGGAGCGTCAGTTAAAAAAGCCGCAGGCTACCGAAGCACACTCCCTATTAACCCATATTTTGATGCAGCCAGACTACCAGGTTACCCACCTGTTTTTAAACAGTCGTTTAATAAAAAATCTGTTAACAGATAACAAGCTATTAAAACAATTTGGAGAGCAGATACAGAAGTTATGGTTAGACAACAATTTTTATAACAAACAAGGTCGAACAGCCTTACATATCGTTGCTAACGCAGGCCATACTGCCATTATTGATTTTTTATTTAAAAGCTTGAAGGAGTATCCCGATGTCTTAAAAGCACTAGTCTTAGCACCTGACATCAATCTACGCACCGCCTTACATCTGGCAGCTGAAAAAGGCCACGCCGAGACCGTCAAGCTGTTGATAACGAGTGGTGCTCAGATTGAAGCTACTGCTGAACACAATGAGACCCCGTTGCACAGGGCGGCTGTAACGGGACACACTGAGATCGTGCGGCTGCTTATAGAGCGTGGCTCACAGATTGAGGCAGTTACCAAAGAAAATTTGACGCCGTTGCACAGGGCGGCCTCTCAGGGTCACTTCGATATTGTCAAACTTCTAATAGGTAGTGGTGCTCAGATTGAGGCAGTTACTAATGAAAATTTCACCCCGTTGCACTTGGCGGCTTATCAAGGACATACCGAAACCGTGCGGCTGCTGATAGAGTGTGGTGCTCAGATTGAGGCAGTTACCAAAGATAATTGGACCCCGTTGCACATGGCGGCTTTGATAGGTCACTTAGAAACCGTCAAACTTCTAATAGGTAGTGGTGCCCAGATTGAGGCGACTGCCAAAGATAATCGCACTCCGTTGCACAGAGCGGCTTCTCGGGGTCACACCGATACTGTTAAACTACTAATAGGTAGTGGTGCCCGGATTGAGGCGGCTGATAAAGACAATCTGACACCGTTGCACTTGGCGGCTTCTCAGGGTTACACCGATACTGTCAAACTACTAATAGGTAGTGGTGCCCAGCTTGACTCAGTTGATAAAGACATCCTGACACCGTTGCACTCGGCGGCTAGACAGGGTCGCTCTGAGACCGTCAAACTGCTAATAGATAGTGGTGCCCAGATTGAGGCGTCTGCCATAGACGATCTGACCCCGTTGCATCTGGCGTCTGCAAGGGGTCATACTGAGACCATCAAACTGCTAATAGGTAGTGGTGCCCAGATTGAGGCAGTTACCAAAGGCAATGCGACCCCGTTGCACTGGGCGGCTATAATGGGTCACCCTGAAACAGTAAAGCTGTTGATAGAAAATAGCGCCCAGATTGAGGCGGTTACCAAAGACAATTGGGCCCCGTTGCATGTGGCGGCTCAAGAGGGTCACACCGAGACCGTGCGGCTGCTGATAGAGCGTGGCGCACAGATTGAGGCAGTTACCAAAGACAATATGACCCCGTTGCACGTGGCGGCTCAGAAAGGTCACACCGAGACCGTACGGCTGCTAATAGAGAGTAATGCCCAGATTGAGGCAGTTACCAAAGAAAACTGGAGCCCGTTGCACAGGGCGGCTTCTCAGGGTCACACTGAGACTGTCAAACTATTAATGTGTAGTGGTGCACAGATTGAGGTTGCTGATAAAGACAATATGACCCCGTTGCACGCGGCGGCTGGAAGGGGTCACACCGAAACCGTCAAAGTATTAATAGGTGGTGGTGTCCACATTGAGGCAATTACCAAAGACAATCAGACTCCGTTGCACTGGGCGGCTGCAATGGGTCACCTTGAAATTGTAAAGGTGCTGATAGGTAGTGGAGCCCAGATTGAGCCAGCTGGTTTACACAATCTGACTCCGTTGCACTTGGCGGCTCAAGGGGGTCACACCGAGACTGTCAAACTACTAATAGGTCATGGAGCCCAGATTGAAACTACTACCAAAGACAATAGGACCCCGTTACACTTGGCGGCTCAAGGGAGTCACACCGAGACTGTCAAACTGCTAATAGGACATGGAGCCCAGATTGAAGCTGCTTCCAGAGACAATAAGACCCCGTTGCACATGGCGGCTCAAGGGGGTCACTCGGAGACCGTCAAACTGCTAATAGATAGTGGAGCCCAGATTGAGGCAGCTGGCATGCACAATATGACCGCGTTGCACGCGGCGACTGTAAGAGATCACACCGAGACCGTCAAAGTATTAATACGTGGTGGTGCCCAGATTGAGGCAGTTACCAAAGACAATCAGACTCCGTTACACTGGGCGGCTGTAATGGGTCACCTTGAAACCGTAAAAGTGCTCATAGAGAACGGAGCCCAGATTGAGGCGGTTACTAAAGACAATGGGACCCCGTTGCACTTGGCGGCTCAAGAGGGTCGCTCCGGGACCGTCAAAGTGCTAATAGATAGTGGTGCCCAGATTGAGGCAGCTGGTATACACAATAAGACCCCGTTGCACGTGGCGGTTCAACAGGGTCATACTGAGACCGTTAAACTGCTAATAGGTAGAGGTGCCCAGATTGAGGCAGTTATCAAAAACAATTTCACTCCGTTGCACGTTGCGGCTGAAAAGGGTCATGTAGAGGTGGTGCGGTTGCTGATAGAGAAAGGTGCCCAGATTGAAGCAGTTACCAAAGACAAAGCGACTCCTTTGCACTTTGCTGCTCAAAATGGTCACTCCGAAATCGTCAAACTGCTAATAGGTAGTGGTGCACTGATTGAGGCAGCAGCTAAAGACAATCAGACCCCGTTGCACGTGACGGTTCAACAGGGTCATACCGAGACCGTTAAACTGCTAATAGGTAGTGGTGCCCAGATTGAGGCAGTTACCAATGACAATTTCACACCGTTGCACTTGGCGGCTGAAAAGGGTCATGTAGAGGTGGTGCGGTTGCTGATAAAGAAAGGTGCCCAGATTGAAGCAGTTACCAAAGACAAAGCGACTCCGTTGCACTTTGCAGCTCAAAATGGTTATTACGAAACCGTCAAACTGCTAATAGGTAGTGGTGCACAGATTGAGGCAGCAGCCAAAGACAAAGCGACTCCGTTGCACTTTGCAGCTCAAAATGGTCATTCCGAAACCGTCAAACTACTAATAGTTAGTAAAGCCCAGATTGACTCAGCTGATAAAGACAATCTGACCCCGTTGCACTGGGCGGCTAGACAGGGTCACACCGAGACTGTTAAACTTCTAATAGGTCCTGGAGCCCAGATTGAGGCGGCGGCTACCGAATACAATTTGACCCCGTTGCACGCAGCGGCTGGAATGGGTCACACCGAGACCGTCAAAGTGCTAATATGTCGTGGAGCCCAGATTGAGGCAGCTGATATACACAATAAGACCCCGTTGCACGTGGCGTCTCAACAGGGTCATACTGAGACCATCAAACTGCTAATAGGTAGTGGTGCCCAGATTGAGGCAGTTACCAAAGACAATTTCACACCGTTGCACTTGGCGGCTGAAAAGGGTCATGTAGAGGTGGTGCGGCTGCTGATAGAGAAAGGTTCTCAGATTGAAGCAGTTACCAAAGATAATAAGACCCCTTTGCACTGGGCGGCTGGAAGGGGTCAGGTAGAGGTCGTGAAGGTGCTGGTAAAAAAGGGCGCAGATGTTTTGGCAAGAAATAACCATGATACGGTACTGCATCAAGCGGTATCGGGTAACAATACAGCCATAATACGATTCATTCTAGAGGCGATTAAGCTCCAACTAACCAATGTCCCTCCAAAGATAGCTGAGGCGATTAACGCGCCAGATGGTGAAGGTGATACGCCACTGATGTGGGCTATTGAAAAGGGAAAATTATTAGCAACGCAAATACTACTTGAGTATGGCATGGACTTTAATGTTAAAAACAACGCTGGAATGACCGCACTGAATTGGGCCGCTCAAGGAGAGTATTGGACCATTGCGGTTTTATTGCTTAATGCTCGAGCAAATATTAACGACTTGAGTGGTGAGCAATGCAATGCGTTGATGGGTTATGTACTCGATAACGATGTTGAAAATAAAGAATATCTACTACAGCTCATTGCAGAACATTGAAATTGACCTCAATTGAGGTAAGTATAAGTGAATGCCATCCAAGTATTGGTCATTTAATTGTCGGTGAGATATGTTTCATATAAGAGATTTTAAATTAAACATTTCAAGTGAATTAATATATCCAATGATTACAAAGTCATAATATGCATAAACTCTCAGTTTTTTCAAAGCATGAAAAGCGCTAAACATTCGAAATAAGTCTTTTATAGATATAAACTCTTGAAAGTTAATCACAAGTACTTTCAATTTCTTGCAATTATTGCTAATAATCATCATTTCGTTATCAATCTTTTCATTGATTTTAATTCTATACAAATCTAATGATTTAATGTTTTATAACGAGATAATTGGGTTAATAATTGAGTTAATGATACTCTGCTATCAATTGACTTAAAGTTAATTTTCTTGATTTGTTTGCAATACATATCAGTGAAAACAATGAAATCATTCAATTCATAAACAGTTAAATCTATTATTTCTTCCAATTTTGGTAAATATGAGGCGAACAGTGAATTCATTTCCAAACTATCCATAGAAAGAGTTTTTAGATTTTTAGCGAACAGCAAAAGTCTTTTTAGGCATTAATTATTATTTGCGTTAATATTCATAAACTCCAGACTTTTTTTTTAACTTAAACCCAAAGTCTGTTAATGACTTTTCACTGAAATCTCCATTCAATACAGCTTTTTTCAAATGAATGCAATTCTGTAATATTAAATAGATATTTCATTATAAACATTTTCAAAAAGTTCTAATACCAGATAATAAATTTTTAATGTTGAGTTTCTTTAAAAGTTTAGCCTACTTATTCAAATAGCTATTATAACTTTAATTAAAAAATTTTATTGATTAAAACATTAAAACATTTTAATATATTTTATTCAATTTTCATTTTTTAATTTGTGAACCACATAATACTCTGTAATGACATAAAATAATTATCATATTTTGAGGATAAATAATTTCATGTTTTAAGATAACTTTTTTTAGCATTTTTATTGGCTATAGAATGTAGAATGTGATTGTGTTGAGTAAAGTAAATACCGTTTTATGAACCAAAGATATGTTACATTATTTCAATAATTTGGTATTAATTTAATAAATAAACATTAAAATAAATTTAAAATTTTTATTTTATCAATAATTCTTTCATTAAAGGAATATCAATGATCTTTAATAACAAGTTTAATAATCATCGTTATTAAGATAATACAAATTATAACAGCTTTCACCAATAGCTATATTAAATGCACTCATCTCAGTTTTATGGAGATTAGTATAAACCAGATACTAAAAATCTGTTGGTGCACAATTAGGATAAGCTTGCGTGCATGAATCTGTACAATATTGTACACTTTGATTATGCAAAATTTTGCACTGTGTACATTGATGCTTTATATGCTACAAAGTTTATATCTAGTCTTTAAATTAATTATTACAAACTTGAATATTCTTAAATTCTGTCTCTTATTTATTATTGTTAACAAATTATATAAAAAATTTCAAAATAAAATTTTATATTTAAAATAGTCAAATATATTAAATAATTTATAACCGAATAGTAAAAATTATTTTCGATTGGAACGTCTTTTTATAATGCAAATAAATTTAATCACACAACAGATCAAAATGCTAACAATTATGAGCGAACCGATGAATATCTGTAAAATCAAATATTTATTGAAATTAGATATACATTAAATGCCATTTCTCGCCATCAAATATTACCCCAATATATAACGGAATTTTAAAAAGACCTGCCATACCCTCTCCTATATAAGCACAGGCGTGGCTTTGACATTCAGAATATTGTTCACAATCATCTGTAACATTGCAATACGAATGAATATATGAATAATAAACGGGATCAAATTGAGATCCATCTGACACAAACATTTATTATCAATGCATTCCAATTCTCCGCCGAGAAAGTTCTGATCTGTACATTCAAAATAACTTGCATTTCCACATTCTTTTCCATACGATTGACCCCAAATACAGTTATAATTATAAGGGTTTACGAAATAATTTTCAGGACATGTACAGAGTCCTGTCGAGACATTACATTTTCGACTTCTATGGTAATCGTAACAATCCATATCATCATTACATATAAAGTGTTCGCAATTATTTGTAATATTATTCCATTTATAATTGGGTTCACACTCGCAATTTCTTTCCACACAAAATGAATGCAATGCTTTACAGTCCAAATTATTTTTACAGAATATTTCATTTTTTTCTCTTTTAATCGGCGAAACATTCAGTAAATTAATTATAATTATAAATAAAAACACAAATAATTTAATGACAACCCATTCATTCATTTGAAAGATAATTAAATTTTTATTATTCACTTAATTTAAATTAAACTCAAATTTATAAATAATAATTATAACGTTTTCAACTTAAAAATGCAATGGATTTCCGTTTCATTATCCAATCAGAAAATTATTTACATAAAAAACATTATTTTTGTAACAAATTTTGCGACAAATTATAACAGTAACATAATTGCATTTTTAAGTTGTAAACATTATAATAACAATTGAAAGCCGCCATATTAACTACAAATGATAATAAGAAGTGCAATAATTTCGATAATTTAAAGATAATATAATATGACATTCGGATAAATTCTGATGAGCTTTATCATTAACTTAAGTATACTTAAATATACAGGGTGATTGAAAAGTAACGTAACATATGAATAGAAATAAAACATATACTATATTTTCTTAAAAGGGGAATTCAAAAATAAGTTGTATTTATTTAATAAAATTTAGCTTATGAAACCTGTTTTTAAAATAATACAAAAATATTTTCAATTTTAAAGGTTTATCAGTAGGCTTTAATCAGTTATCATTTTAAACAGATGTTAAGAATTAATAAGCCTTTTCATTGCGATTCCTATGTTTCGTTATTTTTCAATCTCTGTAGTATTATATATTAAACATATAAAATACGTCTCTCAATGTGAATAGGGTTCGCCTCCTGTACAGATTTCGGGAGCCCATAAAGCAAATGGTACACCATTTTATTTCTCCAAACTCCCCATTGGACCCCCGACTGATTCATTTTTATGTCCAGATTTAGCCAAAGTGAGAGGTGGCAGCGAATTAGACGGATAAATGGGAAATAACTTAAATATTTAAATAATAAATAAAATAATAAATATAAATAAAAGACATATTATTTCAATTATACAAAAAGTCTATTTTTTACACAACAATTAGACCCATTTAATAATATGGAAAACTGTTAATATTTATACCACAATGAACTACCCATTCAATAATATAGAGAATCAACCAATTAAATAGACAATAATGAATTATATTTTAATATTACTCCGGACAAAAAATTCGTAAAATGTTTAAAATAGAGAATTAGAGTTTTGCTCACCTAATCTATTGCCGAACCAAACAAATAATATATCAATTTAAAGCAGAATAGTAAATATTTTAAATAGAGTATAAAAACGTTCCTTAGAATAAACAACTGGAAAATTATGGCGCGAAATTTGGCTACTTCTATAACATGCAAAGGGACTGACGCTTACAAGTGCTTGTACGGGTACCAGATAGCCTGCCCCCAAATTTGTTACATTTGTTAGATTCAGCTGATTATCCTGAGTAATTTGATGCCTCACTTGACCGCCTCCGACTCGAACCTGACCACTTCTGGCTAACTCCCGAAGGGAGTGGCCAACAAAAATGTAATTTTTAAGCACTTGCCAGCGCGTTACCGTCGAGTAACGATCAACAAAACTTAATTAAACTAAGTTAGACTGTCGGGTGTCCAATGTCTGGACTTATATCCTGTGTTAAGAACGTTTTTATACCCATTTTCACTGAATATACCCCTAGAATATTACACTTGTCTTTTTTGATAGCATTCCTATACGTCTTCAAAAGTGTATTGAGGTCGAAGGCGTGACCATAAATTTATAAAAATTTGAAATATTAATTCTTATATATATATATATATATATACATTTAGGATATAAATTTCATTGAATTATTTTAAGAAATAAAGAAAATATTTTAAAAAAACAATTTAAGGATTGTTTTGTCCAGAGCAATATATGAAATCAGCCAATAATAATTCTTATAACAAATGTAATTCTTGTCTTGTGTTAAGATTCACTGTCTCTCATTCTATCCCCTCCGTCCTATTTCCCTTCCTATCTGTCCTCACTCACTCGTTCGGTCACTCTCTCTAATTAATTTATTAAAAAATAAAATATCTATTTATTAATTTTAAATCCAAACACCTTTTTAATAAATTAATTCAATATGAGCTCATACTAATGGCCATTCTTGTTCTTTTGCAAATTCCTTGATGGTATTCAGTAAAAATAATTTAAATATTTGAATTAAGATATTTATAATATTAAAACAACTTTTTTGCAATGTTTGGGCATTTTCTGGACATACAGTCAGACCTTTGTATTTTCACACTCTTGGGACAGGGATTATAGTAATGTGAAATTATACGTTGTGAAAATAGACAGAGTCAATTTTTTTATTCAGATATATGAAGCAATTTAACATTTTATTGAAATAATCAAGAATTGAAGTTTATCTTAGCGATTTAGATCGTATCTTTATATTGCGGTCATCCACTTTCAAGAATTGTTTCACAATTTTTGTGTAGTTTTTTTATTCATTCAATAGATTTATTTTAAGGTCTTATTTCATTGAAACCTAATCCACGAGATATAATTGTTTTAGATATTTGTTAACACTTGAATATTCGCGAAGCTATATCTTCAAAATTTGATGAAAGGACATTTTTTCAAATTTTTTTTACTCAAACTTACAAAAAATGTGAAATTACACAATTAAAATCAATGTGTTGTTTACAAAAATTGATGTGAAATTAAATCCCTATAATTAACATTAGTTCCAAAGATGGGACTACAAATTTGTGTGAATTTATACAGTATGTAAAATTATAGGGTGTGAAAATACAAAGTATATACAAATATATTATACTGTAATATGTCAAGAATTAGAGATGCGCGATAGCTATCGAACTATCAATACTATCGATGGTTTTTCAACTATCGCTATCAGACTATCGAATAATTTTACTTTCCGATAGTATCGCAATTGTTTTTTAAACTATAGATACTTTAACATTATTTCAATAGGAATCCCATTATATCAATAATATAGTGTGTAATTTTACAATAAAACTATTTAAAAATCTTATAACTTTTTTATTTCTTAACCGATTTTCAAAACTTATGCACCAAATTATAAATAAAGAATGAAATTTTTATTATATGTCTAGTAATTGACCATTTTTCTCAATGGTCTCAATATCTATTCTTCGACGTAAAGATTAATAACATTTTTAAGTAAATCTAAGTTTTTATTTATTTCATTGACTTCAAATTCAATTAATTATTACAATTCCTGTATTATTGGAAACTCATGTGAGTAGACCTTATTTTTCAAATAACCCCAAGGATAAAATGTCAAATCTTAAGATCGCACAGGCAATGGAACAGATTCTTTGGTGATTTCGTGAATAAGTTTATTGATGTTCGAGGATCTATTCCTTGGCCAGCTCTATCTCATGACTTGACAATTCCCGACTTTTTCTTTGGGATTAATTGAATAATAAGTTCTACTCACATGAGTTTTCAACAATACAGGAATTGTAACAATTAATTGTATTCGAAATCAATGAAACAAATAAAAACTTAGATTTACTTAAAAATGTTATTAATCTTTACGTCGAAGAATAGATATCTGTATTGAGAAAAATGGTCAATTACTAGACATATAATAAAAATTTCATTCTTTATTTATAATTTGGAGCATAAATTTTGAAAATCAGTTAAGAAATAAAAATGTTATAAGATTTTAAAATGGTTTTATTATAAAATTACACACTATATAACATTATTTCAATAGGAATCCCATTACATCAACCCTATAACATATGAGGAAAAACACTATCGATAGTATAGTGATAGTTTTGAAAACTATCGATACTATAGATAGTGTGACGGCCTGCTATCGATAGTACTATCGATTGTCTAATTTTGACTATCGCGCATCCCTACCTTGTGAGTCAAACTCAACTTTGCTTACTTTTGAGAGCATTAGTTTTTAGTGTAACACAGCTTTGCACTAAAGTTAAAACAAAATTGTAAATTATTTTCTTAATTTTAACACGAATTTAACAAAATTCCTCTGAAACACCTCCAATATTTAAACAAACAAAAATTTGAGGTATATATCATTGGAAAGGTCACATCGAATATTACAACTTTTCCTCGTGAAGAACTGAATTCAACAATATATCATACTTGGTGATAGGTGCCTCAATCAGTTAAACCTAACTTCCCGAACACACCAGCTTTCTTTCTCTCTCTCTCTCTCTCTCTCTCTCTCTCTCTCTTGTGTTTTACTTTTTGGACGGATCGAGTTGGTCCAAGAGAAAAAGTTGCAATACTCGATGAGATCTTTCCAATGATAGTTCAAGAGGTTACCCTTTTGAGATGTATCCCATATGGGATTTGGTCATTACTCTTTAAAAAAATAAAAATTTATTTAATGTTCAATAATAGAAAAAATTAGCATAAATAGGAATCATTTCGTTAAAATTTATAAAATCATTCAAATTTGATATATTAATTCTTGAACCTAAATAGATATCATCAATCTTATTAATATGGCCATAGATTATTACAACGTGTAGATGAGTGCCAGATTGATAAGTTTTCGGGTTTGTATAACTTATAAGTTCATTTCCGCTTCCAATTGTATTTACTAAAATATTTACATATATATTTCATTTTAAATTAATTATAAAATTGTACAAATTAAATAAAAGTTATATCCCATCTTTCATATTAGCGATCATCCAATTTATAAAACAATGTTTTTCATTAAAATAAGGATCTAGGCCTATCATGATCATGGTTTGAAATTGATATATCTGTTCCCAATCACAGATGATTATTTTCTTGATAGACCAGTTTGCATCCATTATTGTCCCCAAACAAGGAACTATATTACTATTAATTTTAATTCCAATTATTTGAATTAAGGATTCTGTTTCTTCGATTACATTTGGCATTATATTTGAATGCCTCAGATATTTTTTAACTTTAAAAAATAAATATATTTAATATTATTTTAAAAAATATAGAAAATTTTTATTTGCTTACTGTCAATCATGCATTTAATATTATATTTTAATATTTTATTCAAAATCGTGCAGTGATCTACTTTTATATTGCAACACGATATTTGTTTATTCATTACTATTATACCATTGGTTGAGTGAAAATTACACCATTCATCTTCTCCAGTATTCTTATCGTAAATATTTAAATTTATTAAGAATGAATCAAATATATCTTTTGTTTGGGCTTCAATTTCTAATGAGTGAAGATCCAATGCACTTTAATGCTTCTCTTTATTAGTACTATTTACACTGAACTCAAAATTTTTAGTAATATAATAATCTTGTCCGTTAGGTTTACTAAATTGTAAATTGTTAAAATTTTTATTGTTCAAACTTGATACCAAATTTTCTATATAACTCAATTGTGTATCATTTATTATATTATTATTTTCCAGAAGTTTGAATTGTTTGACAAATTCATTTAATTCATTTATTAGAATATTATCTGTTTTATTATTTTTATATGTATGATAAATTGCCTCAATCATATAAGGAGTTACTATTTTATAAAATATATCATACTTTTCAATAATTTTAGATAAATTTATCATTTGTAATTCAGTATAAGATCCGACATGAGGACTCTCTTCCCCATCGTTCTTCTTCAAGTCTATTTTATGTATATAGTTATCGCTCTCACTGTAGGTAATCAATAAATCTCTTATTTTATGTTCTGACTTAGGACTTCTTTCAGGTGAATAAAAAATTTCAAATAAACTTATTTCAATTTTTTGATCTCTTTTAATATCTAATAACTTTTTGAGAACTTTACTAAAGAAATTATCCCATAAATCTCTGTTTTCATAATAATTACTTTCATTGTAAGTCAATCTTAAATTCAGAAATAGATAGTTATTTTTTCTAGAAAAATCCATAATATTAAGCCCTCGATATAATATTTCATTTTTTATATATTCAATTATTTTTTTATTTATTAATGTTTCATTTATATGATTATCCCAATGGGTAAAATATTTACGCATCAAAGCTGAGCAAATGTTTTTGATAGTTTTTGGTAATCTTTCATAGATATTATTAGTCGGATTATATATGTATTTTGTCTGATAGGCAAAACCCGTGCTCTCATGTAAAATGATGCTTTGTCTACTAAGCGGTGCTTCTCCAACTACAATTCCCTTTAAAAGTTTGAATGGATTATTGAAACATTTGAATATAAATTTATAATTTGGAGTGATGCAATTGCCCCATTCCTATTAATAAAAGAAATTGAAGCTATATTAAGCAAATATTATTGTAAATGCATTATTATTTAAAGATATATTTATTTGATTAATTTTAAGTTTTGTACAAATCTATTAATTAAACCTTATACAGTACTGTAAAATATTTAGATTTCAAGCAAGGAGACAAATGTGCGTGAGGTTCTTTTATAGTAAGACATATTCGAAAAGTTAGGGCTATTGTACAGTATCTTAAAAACCCCATTTAGAAAACTAGGTTTTTAGCTTTTTTATGTATCTAATCATTGATTAATTTAGATGTAAATTTTTGAGTAAGCTAGATCTCAAAAAAATTTACAGTGGCATAAATCTCGTTTTACAGGCTTAGTATTTATCATGCTAAATTTATACAGAACTAGATATAGAAAATATTGTACTTCTAATCAATACAAACGAAAGTAAACACAAAGTCAGCGTTATGAAATCAGCGGACCACATATGAACCCTAAGTTAGTGAAATACTTAATGTGTAGAACGTGTAAACTTATAGTGTATTTCACTAACTCAGGGTTCACATGTGGTCCGCTGATCCCATAATACTGTCTTTGTGTTTACAAAAATAATAATTCAATATGTGTTTTTTGGATGAAATCGCTTAACCTGAGTTGGGTAGCGCATGAAACATAAAAATTACGAATTATGAATTGACCGCAATTTTAATTTAAATAGATTAATCTAATGCAAATAATTTTCGACAATTGTTTAAAATCAATTATAATTATTATTTATAAATATGAAATTTATTAAAATATATTAAAGTATTAAGAGAGAAATCTCTCACATATTATATAAAATTATATCTGTAAAATCCGGTATTTAAAGATGATTTTATAATCAATTTATTTTAATTTAGATGACATGGTCTGCAATTTTATAATTTTTTCATACAACCGATCAATTTGTCTTATATATAAATTAAATTTTAAAAAAATATTATCTTTATAAAGTATTTAGTAAAATTACCTGATATTCATAGTAAAGCTGGTCCAATACTTTTGTCAAACCGCATGAAACCAAAATATGAAAATACCCATTATTTTCTATAATTAAAGGCTTAATTACTTGTAATTTCCAAAATTCTTTGCCACGAATCTGACTTTTTAATATCCTGTAATTTTCTTTGTCATTTTTAATATTAACATCTCTGTAAATGCTTTCCTCTATTTCTTTGATCGCATAAGAAATAATGCCCATATAAAAATTAGCCTCAGATTTATTTATAACAATTTGACCATTTAATAATAAACTTTCCAAAAATATATTATTTTCCATGAGCTGTAACCAATCCTCAAAATTAATTTTGCCATCACTTTCATCAATCATATTAATATAACATTTATGATTTTGTTGTAATCTAATACGAATTTGATCACGGGATTCATCGAACGACATTTTAACAATAGCCTAAAATTTCATCAGATTTATAAAAAAAAATTAATTAAATCATTTAATTTGAAAACGGTATATCGGTATTTCATTATTTATTTATTAAGTTACTGTATGAGTGGCTGTAATTTAGGCCATATATTTCTCTCTTTTATCGTAACATAAAAGTGTATAAAATAATGATTACAAAATACTGTGATTTAATGCGTTAAATAATTATATTTATATTCTTGTAAAAATCAAGCTGAGCTTTGAATGAGAAATTTGTACAGTGATGTCAAATAAATTCTGCAGAGGGATAAAGTCTGCTTTTCAGGGTATAAAATTGAAAACAAAATAGTTTAATGTATGAGTCTACTGAAAAAATTTCGTATTATTTTATTGTCAAACTTTTAATCAATAAAAGTTGAAAATTTACGTTTTGATAAACTTTTTTAACTGACATTAATTTTATGTATATATTTATGAAATAAACTTTCAGTAAAGTATATTATAATTTGTAAAATAAGATGTAAACCAGACTTGGCCAAGGTACCCAAAATTTTAAGGCTTGAGTGGGGGTCGATTTTACAAATTTTGAAAATTCAAGGGGGGGGGGGGTCAAACTCC